>JAOEHX010061871.1:0-16471 GCA_025448015.1 Bolborhynchus lineola | reverse complement strand
AACTGCCTGACAGGAGGATGGAGCCAGGAGGTGGCTGTGCTCTGCTCCCAAGGAACAAGGGATGGGACATGAGGAAACAGCCTCAAGCTGCACCAGGGGAGGTTTAGACTGGAGATTGGGAACAATTCCTTCCCCAAAGGGCACTCAGACATTGGCACAGGCTGCCCAGGGCAGTGCTGGAGTCACTGTCCCTGGAAGTGTTCACAAACCGTGTAGAGGAGGCCCTCAGTGCCATGGGTTAGTGGTGACCTCGGCAGTGCTGCAGCACAGTTGGACTGTGGATGATCTTGAAAGTCTTTTCCAACCTGGTTGATTCTATGACTAGGAACTGGACCATCATAAAGGGAAAATAACGTGAAGGGAAGCCAAGGAGGAGTGGAGGAACAAGGCAAGCACAGTGGACAAGCAGAGATCCACTGGAGCAGGGAATGCTGAGGAGAAGCCAAAGAAGTGGCTGTTTTGTGACCACCATGTCACGTGAGCAATGCAGAGCTGATCCCAGTTCCAGGAAGGAGCAGATGTCATTTTAGAGATCTTGTAAGATCTGTTAAAGATCTTATTTTAGAAAAAGAAGTTATGTCAGAAAACAAAGACTTTTAAAGAATTCTCTTTCTTTTAAAGGAAACTGCTTGCTTTCAGGAGCCTCAGTGCTGTGGGCCAGGGCAGCATCCCTTGTGCCTTTGGGCTCTGAAGAAGCCCAGAGAAGGACTGCAAGGTCTGATCTCTGTGTGCCACTCTTCTTCCCGTGCTGCAGCATCTGAAGCTTGCTTTGTGACAGCCGAGCACATGGATTTTTATCCTGGCTGTGTGTGCAGGTGTGGCAATTAAGGATAGGTTGCTGGGAATGAAGAGCTTTCAGAGCAGTATACACCATTAATCCCATCCTTCCCAGCACAGAGATACTTCAGCCTCATTCCTGAAAGGAATGAAATCTATTTGTTCACATAGTTATCCCTATTATAGAAGCAAGGATATTGTGATTTTTTCCTGGTGGCATCTGTCTCCCTTACACTTCTCTCCATCACTTTTTTACTCTTTTAGCTACTTTCCATCAGGGAACAAATCTCAAAGGTTATCTATTCAAACTGGATTTTCCCTCCTTGAAGAGGTTAAGCCTTACTAGATATCAGAGAATCCTCAGATGAGAGATGAAACCTATTAGCAAGGTATTCGGACTCCTACATTAGGGGTTTTTTTTACCCCTCTGTACTTTCTAGGGACCTAACTCTACCTCATGCAGCTAAGAAGAGGTTGGAAAAGGAGCAGCAGGGGACTCAGTGCTTTGGGATCAGCCCCCTAACTGGATTTTCCCTGTGGATCGCTCAGCAGGTGGAGCAGCAGGAGAACAACACATACAAATGACATTAGAAAATTAATCCTCCCGTTTCCTGCAAGTGATAAGAAAATTTGCCCTGTCTGCGAGTAATTTGCAGTCGTTCATGGCAATTCCTAATATTTAAATACCAAGTAAATTAATTAGCTGGCATTATATTTAGTTAACTGATTTACTGTTATTACAATGACTAAATAAATCAATTAGTTACAAAAAAACCCAACAAACCACAAAACAAAAAGGCCCCAAACAAACACGATAAATCAATTACTTACTATTTAATGGGAATTACTTGATGTTATAGAAAACAACAGAGGAACAAATCCTTTTATGGCATCAGCAAAATTCAATCACCACAGATAGCACTAATGGATCCCTGAATAAATGCCAGCCTGTGCTGGAAAAACAAATCTGGTGCTAGAAACCATTAGAGGAGGACTGAAGGAGGTACTGGAGAACACCATGGTGATGGCTGTGGGTGGGGGCTACTGTTAGCCCACAGCTTTGACAGGGTGTAGAGCTCCTGGTTGTGCATCTCAGGGGGGTTTATTAGGAGACACTTCAACAAATGCCAATGGGGGTGGTCAGGGTCTGTCCTGGTCCAACCCAAACCATTCTATGATTCTATGGTTTCTGTGCAAGGAAAGCATGAATGAGTAAGCTAGGACTGTTTGGCCTGGAAATGTGGTAATGGAGAAAGTTTATGTGCGTGATGGAGGACCAGAGAAGAGAGGTTACACTGATGGTTGCTGAACACACAAGGTGAAAACATCTGGAACCTGGGGCAGTGCCCAGGGATGTATCATCCAGCCTAGCACAGCTTCTTGCCCAGGACCAGTGTATCTACTCCTATCCAATGAGCAGCTCAAGAAACATTGCCTGGTTTCCCAGTAGCTTGAGCACCACTAAGGCAATAGCCTCTGCTAACAGGAGGCTGGATCCACACTCCACATACCTTCAGGAACTCTTGTGCCTATGGACCTGCCAGCAATCACAGTCACTGCTGAGCTTTTCCTGGCAATTTCCCCTCAGAGAACGCACTCAATTTGCATCTCTCTACTCAGCCAGCAACTCTTACACAACTTAGGGGAGTTCAATTACATCCCGGAGCTCAAATGATGTCTGATGAGCTTTAAATTGGGCAGCAGCTTCAGTATTAGCCATGAGAAGGGAGATGGGCAGATGAATAGTGCCGTGCAGTGTGCAAACCCTCTCTCATTAGGAAAGAGGGGTTACAGCCCACCAGAGCTCAGTTAAACAGGTGCATTATTATTTCTAGTCTCTTGTCCACTCTTCTCATTACTGTTATGACAGGCTTTTACATTTGCTTGCTTGGGGTGCTGAAACAAAAGGCTAAAATGAGAAATCAGGAAACATTTTACCCAAGGTAAATACCACTCCTGTATTTTTAGATATGCTACAAACCAGCTTAGCGTGAAAACAAACCCCTTGGTGGTGCAGGAACCATCCCAAAACACTAAAGGAGGAGGCTTACACACAGCACACAAATACTCAGAACATCATTATTTGTATAGTGGCTGTATGCTTAAAATAAAATTACTCATGGGTGAACAAGAATCTGTTTAATGGGCTACTCTCAGAAGGAAAGCCCACGTCCCATCTACTTGCGTGGCATTAGGGTACTGCTCCTAGTGAGGGTAAGAATACCTCTTGACCTGGCACCTTCTACCTTCTTTGGCCAACCCAGAGCTCAGTGAGAGCAAGACCAGCTCCCTGCTTTCTTCCTTAGCACCCAAACTAGGGAGAGCCTAACCTGAGTGCTTCTTCCATGCAGAAATCTATCTGAGCTGCCTGAAGATGTGTCCAGCATGGATCTGCTCTCCCCTGGATTTAATTGCAGCCCTAAACTGCCCATGGCCATGCAATGACAGGGCTTTTCCCCTAATGTGGTCTTCCTGACAGATGGAGGTGGTTTTTCATAGTTGCTGCTGCTCCTGACATGAAGGATGGATCTACCAAAAGCTGAGTTTCTCCTCCAAAGCACTGGGGTAGGGATGAATCCCTACAGGAAGAAGCAGAAGCCTTTAAAAACAATAAATAAAAAGAATAAGTCCCACCTTCTTTTTATCCAAAGCAATGGAACTATTTTGGCTGAAGCCTTCTGCAAAGCAACTTTCTGAAGATAGAAGGGCCATGCAAAGTTTACCCAGGTTATAAAACACTGGGAAGAACCTCAAATAACTGGAATTCTAGTCCCGTAATGAGAAACACCACATTGGTTTGAGAGTGTGTAGTGCTACCAGGGACATGGGGGTCATAATTACGCATGACAGAGGGTGTGCTGGAGCATCCAATGGGAAGAAATTTGGAGGCAGAGGTTGGAAGTGATGCTGAGTTAAGGAGATGTGAGGGGTTCTCCCATGTCCATCCTCGAACCCTGCCAGAAAAGGGAAAGGCGATCCCCAGCCCCTGCCTGCAGATGATGGGTAACTGCAGCTATTAGCAAACTGAACCTGCCTTTGTTCTTAATGCAGGCTGACAGGAGCTCTCACAACAGCAGTGGCAGGCTCCCCTGGAGTGCAGGACCTTTCCCACGAAGCAGGATTTCCTTGTGCTACACTTAGTAAGGTGCTGTCAGGAATCACTGTTCTATAATTGCTAAGCATTCAGTGTGCCTCAGCTGTGTCCCTGATTGCATCAACTAACCACAAATCAACTGAGGAGCCAATTTAGGTTTGAAATAGAGACTTAATGAGATGTCTGCATTGCTTTGCTTTTGTTTTAAAAGGGTACCACACCTGGAAGGTGAATGCAGGAGGAGTTTATTATCATTTCGGTCTGATATCTTACATCAGTCCCCTTCACAATGATGGTAGGTCTTGTCCATGCAGTTAGAGGCCCTGCTACACAGAGTTTAACCTTGAGACGTGGCCCTGGGATAATTCTTCTTTTACAGGAATTAAAGTCTATAGCCACCTACTGCAAGCTCAGCATGCTGGGCCATAAAAGCGCTGAGGATGGCAAAGGTCTCCAATGTTATGGTAACACTGAGTATAAATTAGTATATCCTAAAACCAATTTTGGGCGTGTTAAACTGTGATTCAGCAGCAGCTCATCCCGTCAGTGGCGGTGGCAGGTCCTAGCTCTGTGCTCAGGCGCTGCATGAGTCCTGCACTTTAGTGGTAAGGATGTAAGTGATGCTGCAGCGGTTGTCAGTTTAATAAGGTTTTTGTGTATCTGACAAATACCACTGATGGCGAGATGCAAGCGGTGGTGCTGATGGAAGGAGTTCATCTCCCATCTCACCTGCTGAATGCTGTTGGGAGGCTTCATTACCATGCAAATGGAGATTGCACACAGCCTAATAAAAATACATCTGTCAAGCTGCACACATCTATAATATCAAATGTTAGCATAACTAGGATTTATAGAGCAAATTAATTTCATCTGGGGCTGGTTAGATTTGGCCTGCTGCTGGAAACAATAAGGGTTAATTATGCTTCAGTAATTCTGACATCTTCCTGATGAGCAATTCATCTCTCATTGCACCCAAAAAGCTGCCGTGGTACTAGGAAACTTTTGACCTTGAAACAGTGGAGGATGATTTTGACAAAGGAATTGCAGAACTGACAAATGAGGAGGCAACCTACATAGGCACCCAGCAGTGATGTATGCAGCCAAGCAAAAGGAAGAAATGATCATCTAAGCCATAATTTTGCAAGAGATCAAGTTGTTGTCTAACATATGTTGGAACAAGCTTCCAAGGACAGGTCTGTGATGGTGCAGACATTGAGATTAGAGACCTAAAGGATGTGACTGCTCCCTCCTGCTCTATGACAGCAGCAGGGGACCCAGGGACACCCCTGCCAGGTTGTGGAGTGTGACAATATGGGCAGCAAGCTGGAAGCACAGGAGTAAGTGGCTATGTAGCTTGGGCCTTCTGTTGGGAAAGTCAGGCGACTTGTTATACAGGACGGTTTTCTTCCTGGATAATGAAGCTTCCTTGGCTAATGGAGTACAAACAGCCCCCTTGACCTACACTAGTGGGAAAGAGTGGAGACTCATGTCAGAGTAAATGGGGTCCATTCTAGGAGCCAACTGGGTTGGGAAGCAACATACAGTTTTGTTCACAAAGGCCTGTCACAGAGCACACACCTGCTTTGGTGTCACATAGAATTAGACAAATACATCCCATACATCCAGAATCTTAGTGGAGGTACCCTGCTTTCTGAAATGGTTCTAAGCTAGCAAGAGGGCAGCTGTAGACTCAGTGTCTCACCTACATCAATCAGCTTCTATTGAATGTGTCTTAGATTGGTGATTACAAGCAAATAATGTATTGCTATATTAAACTTGACAAGTGTGCAGTGCAAGGCACTTGCCCAATGCTCATATATTGTATTTACTAAGGCAATACTGGCAAAAAGACAAGGACAATGAGCTTGGACCTGATGAACTTTGCAAAGGCCCTCAAGGGAAGAAGACAACAGCAAGTTTCCAATTTACACTGCAAATCACAGGCAGAGTCTGTGCGTTTAACCTGAGCTCCAGGATGTATGTTTCTTGGAAACATATACATGTGCTTCTGGGTTCTGGAGCTAGGCATGTCGTCTTGAAACATACCTTATTTCCCAGTACTCCTTCTCCTCCCTCCTTCCTGCCCTTCTCCACTTGTAGTGAAAACATGTGGAGGTTTCCATCTAAATATTTCCTCAAAAAGTGTAATTCTCCGATCAGGTCTGTTTCTTGTCCTCTATGTTTGTAAATAGAACTCATGTCTTCCTATGTGAGTTATGTCACATATATGAAAAGTGATAGTCAGGTTGGGACCAGCTTTGAAAGCACTGTTGTGTACCCCATACCTACAGCTCTACACATGGGTACATCCAGGCTCTCCTTAGCTTTGTATTCTTCTGGCATTTCCCCAGCATTAGAGGCACAAAATGCTTTTCTTTTCAGCTGCTCGTTTGTACTCTTTATACAGTGCTAAGCCAAATGCTGAAGAAATCACTTTGTACTTAATTAATCTTCCAGGCAAATTGTCTGCTGCCGGATTTAGTTTTTACAGGGGATTTGCTTTGGTAGATGTCCTAAGCTCTTGCAGCATGTTTCACTAAGAGTTTCTATAGCTTTGTTAACAGCTTGGTCTTTCTGGTATTAAAAGTCTTTGGCACATGCCACTCAATCCAAGCAACTTGTTATTATCTGAGCTGTTTGTTTTCCCAAACATCCTTTCTTTCAGCAATACAGTCCAGGTGCATCTTTCCAAAAGGAATAGGGGAAAGGCAATATCTGCAGCAATACAGAAATGAAGCCTTTAACTCCCCAGCAGTGCCCTTTCCTCCAGTTTTCAACGAGAAGTAGGGACTCAGCACTGAAGAGAGCCATGGATAATTAACTGATTACTCTGCAAGATTCATCCCAAGCCATCATCCTTTCTTCTGCCAAGGGAAATCTTAGTGTTGGTAGTGATGCTCTTTTCCATGAAGACTGTCTTGCTGGGAGCGCACAGACCAAATGTTTGAAAACACTATCTAAAATAAGGTTGGGTGGTTAGTGAAGGGCTGGAACAACTGAGGAGAGGAGCAGACCTGCATGGAGAATTTCAGCTCTTTCTGGAGATGTGAAGCCTGGTAGTTTCATGCTTTTCCAGTGACCCTTCATGGAAAGAAAGTGCATGATTCACTTCGATAAAAGGCAAATAGTTTCTAAAGAACCACTGATGGTTCAGTGGCAGATACAGAAGAAGAAATCATCCATTTCTGCCTGAATTCCTTATTCCTTTGCACTTATTTTTACAGAAGTTGTCTATACTGATTTCCTACTATTTCTCCAACTAATCCAGCCTCTGCTAATCCTGTCCTCCAAAGCTCTTGGTATCATTCCCAACAGAGTCACCCACAAGTTTGATGGATGCATCCACCAGGCCCTATTTCCCTCTTTGCTTAAGAGAGTGTCATGCAAGACAATGTCATACTCTCAATAAATGCAAGGCATATCACATCTTTCACTGCTTCCTCTTTATCCACTTGTCTGGTTACTCTGACAAGGAACGAAATTAGGAATGGTTTGAGAAAATCAGTTCTTGAATAATCTCTGCTGGCCAGATTTATCAGTTTATTATTCCTTAGATGACTGCAAGGAGATTGTTCCATAATTTTCTCTTCTGTCTTTCTGGGTATTAGATTATTCCAATTTCCTGGGTTCTTCTTTCACTCCTGAAAGATAAACTACACTGTTTGCCCTCCATAGTTCCCTAGGTACGTGGAGTTAGCAGAGAGAGCCCTTCAGGGTCCAGGAATCCCCTCACATCACTGCTAAGAGCAGGATGGAAAGTTTTGCCTGTTCCTCAGGATGTTATCACTTCTCTAAGTGTTCTTTAACCAGGTCTTCTGCTGTTCTGGTCTGCAGTGCTACTTCTTTCTTTAAATGCAGTGAAGTGAAGGTCACAGTTTACCTTTTGGTGAGAAGGCTGAAGGAAACGAAGCTTTTCTTGCCACAGCAGAGCTCTTAGTTTTCAGTATCTACAAAATCTATATTCTCATTTGTCTTCCTTCTCATGCTGCTCAAGTTCCCATTAGTATTCCTTGTCGTCTGTAGCCTGTCTCTCCGTGTACTTTTGCATGCATGTGCTCTTCCTTCATTGTGTCTCTTTTTTCTTTTCTTTTATGGCTTTTGGGAGACTCCCTCTCTGATTTTCCAGCCACGAAAGGACTCTCTGTGTAGCTGTCTTAATTTTGCATTGTGCTGCAGCAGGGCAATTCCCACACCATCTGGAAACCACAGTCACAAGTCTGGCTGGAGTTTGGCTCTGTATATCAGAGCAAGAGCAGTGGTTGAGGCTGGGGTCCCCACAGTGTATTGGCAGGAAGCTTGCCATGGAGAGATCCTCCGTCAGCACCCTTCCTCCTCATCATGCATCCCAGGGACTGACAATGCAAGCTGCACATTAACCTTGGCCAGGATAAGTCTATTAACTTCCTCAAAGTGACTCCTGTATGTGCATATGAGACTGGAGTCTCTGTAAGACAATCTGAACTGAAAGGATCTGTGTTTGGACCCAGCTGGCAATGACTGTTCAAACCAAACTAAGGCTCTGGGTCTCAAGCAAGTCCAAGGCTTTGCTCATTGCTATGAAGAAAGTTCCTTGGCTTCAAGGGGCTTACTGGATTCATGGGGATGATCATGGTATTCCACATCATGAGATCTGATATGTCCCTGTGGGTAGGACTGTTTCCTAAATATGGATTTCTAGGGATGCTCTGTGGCACATGTTCAGCTGCTTCTCCAGGAGAAAAGGGGGTTGATAAATCTCATGTCCTATTCTTCAAACGCATGCAGATGGGTTGTTTATCCTGACACATCTCAAATAGCGAAGGTACCTGTCTGAATGCTTCTTTTGTACCTTTTCAACTTCTTTGTTCAGAACAGACGTATAGGAGAAGACTGATACATCACTGCAGAGGGAGAAACCAGAGTGCTGCAAACAGCTTCTTTATTGCTACTGAATTGAGCAGAGAGAGGCCCAAAATCTGAGATGAGATTAAGTCACATTTCGTTTTAAAGCATTCCATGGGTCCCTTAAAGATGTGATTGAAGGAGGTACGGTAGAGGCAGGGAAGAGATGCCAGAGCTGCTAACAGATGAAGATACAGAAAATTAGTTTATGTGAGCCCAGAAGCTTGCCAGATAATGGCCCAGGAGATGCTTTCCTGCTTGCTTGCCAAACATAAGCAATGATGACATTTTAGATAATATTTTAGAAGGGTCTTGAGCTATCCTAGCAAGACATACTTATCCCTTTACAAAAGTATGGAGTATTGTTTCTGCTCGGTTTCTGTTTGTGATTCCAGCTATGTCACTTTAAATACAGAAATACACACTGATCAGAAAAGCAATTTAATGAGGTCCCAGAGCTATTGCGAGCCCAGAGTTCTGCCATAAAATGGCTGGTGAGGTTTGTTTAAAACACTATGGGGGTTAATTTTTGCCTGCCAAAAACCTTTGAAATCTTTAGAGCTTATCTGATCAATTTTCAGCTGTGACCATAAGGCCAGAAAACTAAAACCTCCATGAATATGAAACTTGCTGTTGCTTTCCAATATAATGGCTCCAAAGCAAGCGTCAGAAAGGGAAAAACAAGTACGTTGAAAGAAAGAGCAGCTTCAATGATGTATTGCAGGTGGTACCCATAAAGTTACCCTAACACAAACAGACCTTTTATATCAACTAGCATGAGCCAAAGGCCCCAAAAGTGACGGTCTCTGCAGCTCATCACCTTACAGGAAAGGGTTGTCTTTCTGTCCTCATTGGGACAAAGGAGAAAATGATTCTCATTTATTTATTCCTATTCGAGAGCATCTCTGGTCCATCTTATTTTATCAGGCCTTTTAAATTCATGTGCTGCAAACACAACTATGTTCATAACTTGCCAATGTATGTACTTGCCTTGAATTCCCTTACAGATGGATCTCTCCCAGGTATAACCTTTGCTGGCTGCATTCAAGACATGCCTGAGATGTGCTGATGGACCATGCCAGATAACTCACCGTTAGCAATGCATGGGACAAACTGAGAAGTTAAAGTATCCTGGGTGAAATAAGGCAATTTTGGAAAGCCTGCATAACTGCTGCCTGGAAGTATAAAAATCAAAGACCTAAATGAAGATTCTTGTCTATGTTTTCAAAGACATGACAAATTTGCTCAACTCCTCTTTAATAATTCTTAGTATTCCACACATCACAGACTTGAAACCTCAAGAGCTATCCCATCCTTTTAATTATTGTGTCTCTTTCTCTCAAGGAGACATCATTATGGAAAGAAACCCAAATAACTTACAACAAAAGAAAGGGAAATAATGCATGTCATTATGATTGGGAGATTAATAATAGGCAATACTCAGAAGGCAAACAAGGTTATTGTGATCTGAAAGTCAGGAGAGAAATAACTTCAGCACAATAAAGTTTTCGTCATAAACATTTATTGAAAAGGCAAAGACTGTGATACAAAGGTATTTATAAAATCTGATTAGAGAAATAAATATATCTAGGAGGTCCAGCAAGCTCTGCATCCATCTGTTCAATTCAGATGGATATTTAGTTTCATACCTTTGTGTGCTTTTAATATTGGTGGAAAATAATTTAGGCATTCTTTCATATTGTCTGCCAAATAGAATATGTTTCAAATTAGAGCATGGTGCCAAGCTGTTTGATAGCAATTTGTGAGATGAAAAATTCTCTCGGTAGCAACAGCATCCCTTACATGAGAAATACACAAAGGCGGCATTTATGGAAAGCTATCTTACGGTTTTGATAACATACTAACAATGATCTTTAAGCTCTTCTAGCCTTTTCCCACCTTCAGGTTGTTTCATGTCAACTAATTAACTCATCGTTCTCATTTGCAAGCGCTTCCCTCTTCCTGCCAAGAAGAGAGGCTCCACATGGACTGCTGAGGAACAGGAGCAGTCGATGAGTAAAGGCACTGTCCTAGATAGCCATGGACATCCAAAAGGCTCCACACACAGGGTCTGTGTCAGTGCTCGCTGGGATCAAATAACTCATCGAGAAAACAAGACTTTTCTTGGTCACACCTCCACAGACAGCCTTGAGACAAGTAGGCTCCAGTAGTACGCCTGGTTACCAGATTTTGTGTCCAGACCTGACATCTTTGTGTGCATGAAGACCATCCCAGGCAGCTGGTGATATTCTAGAGCTAAAAATCTGCTTCACTCCCTCTCTCTACGCGAAAACATCAGAAATATCCCCCAGAAGCCTTTTAATAGCAGAAGAGATCAATCAAATGCCGTATTTTATAAGGTAGGTACATTTATAAGCCAGGTAACTCCCTGCATATGAGAATCACAGGCTATTTGCTTGCAGAGGTTTAAAATCAGCAAAACATGACCTGAAGATGTTTCTCCTCAGCACCCAAATCCTGACCCCTTTTTTACAACCACAAAGCCCTTGCTGGAGTGTTGGGATGCTGATTTTACCAGTTGGAACAACATTCTTGTGCTCAAATTTTGAGACAAAGCAGCTTAAGACCCTTTTTTGAGTTTTGGAGCTGGCTAGGGCGTCCTGAAAATGTTTCATTTAAGTTTTATCGTGATGTTCACATATGACGTCTTTCTACTTCTTTCCGCACCTTCACAAAAAGTAACTGTATATCTATGATGCCATTGCACCGCATCTGCTCCCCCAGGGGTCTGAAGTGTATTCGGGTACCTCTGTTACATCAGAGCATTGTGCTTTGATCTGCCAAAGATCTGAGTCAGGAACAGCAAAGAACTCCACTCAGCTCTGGCAAGTCCCAGCATTTCAGCTCTTACTTTAGGAAAGTTGTATTAAATAACCACAAAGTGCTGCTGCAGCAGAGCTTAAGATTGACCAATGATGCTAAACTAACACATCAGGTTTCTGCAAGGCAGCACTGGTACAGCTAAGAAGGTTTCTAGTGCGAGACCTGATGTCACAATAGACATAGTGTGTTGATGGCAATGGAGACACAATGCCTAACCAACTGGGAATTGGCCTCATCTTACCTGTGTTTCTAAAAGCCTTTTCAGAGCTCCCCAGATGCCCTATCTCAACACAAGCACCAGTGATGCAGATCAAGCTGATCTCACTAGAAACCTCACTCTCTTTAGCACCAAAACCTGCTACCTGGGCACAAATCCCCTGAACTACATAGATGTGCAGAAGCTGTGGAGCTCCCCACGCTACATGAAACAGCCGATGGCTCTTTCTGGTTGTACTGTTACATGTGAGGGTGAGCACGCAAGATGCAGCCTGGAGTCACTTCCCAGAGGGGCTGGTGATGTACAGGCAGAATGAAACCTCGTAAAGAGCTTGAGTAAAGGGGATTTAACCAGAGCTGGTGGGAGGTTGCAGCCCTCCAGCTACGAACCCAGGACTAAGCCAGCTTTGCCTGGAATTCATTTCAGCAGCTGCTTCCACCAGCAGGTTAGCTGTGAAGGGCATCACTTGTCAGCTGTCACCATTGCTTCACTGTTCTCTTTGCCTTAAGTGAGGGCCAAATGTAACAGGCAGCTCAGAGAATGAAAGCAAAGCCAGGTTTATTTATTCCACACTTGCCAGTCCCATGGCTAAAGGCCCTCCCTGAGTAACAAGGTCAACAGTTTCATGTCACTGCCACCGTCACAAGCATCTGCATTGACTAATGGCATAATGGTGTGGTCCTTTTAGCTCTGGGTTTGCTCGGGGCTGTGGCACTTTGTGTGTTCAGTCTGTTACTGGTCATACCATTTGCAGCATCTGTCAGAGGAAATGATGCTGAGACATTTGGACCTGGGGAGACCTTAGAGCCACCTTCCAGTGGCTGCAGGGGCTGACAAGAAACATGGAAAAAGGCTTTTGACAAGGGCCTGCAGGGACAGGACAAGGGGGAATGGCTTTAACCTGACAGAAGGGAGACTGAGATGAGACATGAGGAAGAGATTCTTCCCTGTGAGGGTGCTGAGGCCCTGGCACAGGGTGCCCAGAGAAGCTGTGGCTGCCCCATCCCTGGCAGTGCTCAAGGCCAGGCTGGACGGGGCTTGGAGCAACCTGGTCTGGTGGAAGGTGTCCCTGCCTGTGGCAGTGGGACGGAACTGGATAAACTTGAATGTCCCTTCCAACCCAAATGAGTCTGGGATTCTGTGATTCTAAGATCCACCTCACTGGCCTGTGGGCTGCTGCATGCGCAATCTGCCCTCGCCTTGCAGGGTCCATGGTCCTCACACGCCCTTCCAGCAGCCTGGGGACCAGTGTGGACTCAGGAACAGACCGACCAGTACAGCATGGGCACAAAGAGAAGCGTGAGTTTTGCTATTAGGCCTCCAAACTGCCCCCAGACTCAGAAGCTAATAAGGGTAAAAAGTTGTAGCCTGGAGGGAGAAGAGTGACAGGATGGTTTGCTAGGATGCACTGCTTCAAAGCCACAAACCAGGGGCTTAGCCTCTTTTGTGTACATTTGTGTAAGTATATTAAACCCAAAAAAAGCCTTGGAGTCAAAGAGTCCTTAATCACTTGGGGTGCAAGCTGATAGGGAGCAGAGAGTCAGTGAAATGGTGGCAATACACCAAGTAATTAAATATTCTTACTTTACCAGGAAAGCAGGTTCAAAACAGGCGTTAGAATTGCCTGGCTTTTCAGGCGCCCAACTGAGATCTCCTGAGAAAACCTCGTTTATAAAAAGCTGAAAATTCCCTACATGAAAAGCAGACCCTTTAAAGCACATCAAAAATGCAAACCCCAAGGCTGTGATCTGGATCATAAAACCTTCTGGAAAGCCTTAGCTCAGGGCTCTCTTTTATAGGATCTCCTGCAGGAGCTGGGGCAGCCCTTGGCATTCTGCAGAAGGCTGAAGAATAAGAGGATAATTTCAAATGCCAGAGATCCTGCTTGTCTGAATTCCCTATTGGCAGCCGTGAGAAACACTTGCTAAATTAATTGACCAGGTTCTTTCATGTCATGTAAGTTCAGTCTACCTTATTAATTATGGTCCCATTAATTTGCTGCATGACTCTTGCTGGTCACTAGATGTCACTAATAACGAATGAGAAAGAAGAAAATCGGGGGAATTCTTGGGGAGGCAAATTATTACAGGGAAAAGTGCCTGGGAGTGCCTTCATCCAGACCTCTGCTAGCAAAAGAGTGGCTCTCAAGTGCACGCACAGCTTAAAGCAAAGCTTTGATTGGAGTTAAGAAGGTGCTCCGTACATATTGGCATCCAATGCACTCTGGTTTCAATGCACTGGGAGTCCTTTCTGGGATGCACTTCTAAAAGACAGGTACCATTGCCCCTCCACTTCTGTGAGCCAGGGCATTAACATCAAGAAGAAAGAGCAGTCAAGGTCCTAGCTCTGATGTTCTGGTCTTTGTTACCTGGCCTAGACAAGCTTTACCCAAAATGGGTCTGGAGCAAGGAGCTATTTGCAGTGCTGGGAGCAAGATGTGTACCTTGCCCTCCTGTCTCCCAGGCTATCAGATTAGTTCCTCCAGGACAGTGTGAGCAACTGTCATTTCAAGATTCCCAAAGTGGCAGGGTGCCACACATCACTTATCCATTTTTTTCCAGTGCCTGGAAACCTTCTTCCATATTTCCCACCACTGGAGGGAAAAGAGCTGACTTGAGCAGTCCAATGTGGAATGCTACCAAATCATGCTGCGTAGGGACAGACAGCACACAGCCTTGTGCTCCCAAGTTGACCAGGACAGTGCTGTGTCTTACAGGGTCTCCTGAGCAGCAGGGGCTCATCACATGTCTGAGACTTGGGCATGCATTTAACTTAGGCACAAACCAGTGTTGAGTAAACCTTTGATCTGACTTCTTTATGATACATAAAAACATCTTGGGGGTTGGAACTGGATGAGCTTTAAGGTCCCTTCCAACCCAAACCATTCCATGATTCTTTATGACACCTTACAAGGCATCTTCTGACACAGTGCCCATCAGAGGAGCAGTCAGTAGATGTCATATACTTCAGGGACTTTGGGAAACTCGCTGCTCATTAGCATAAGCCCGTGCCTCAGCGCTGATTTAATCCAATAAGAACAAGTACCATCACACCATTAGTTTGATGAATAGATACAGCCAAAGCTGTAGATATGTTTAGCTGAGGAGTAAATCCATTAGGGAGTGAAGGTCACCCAGCACCCCTCATCCATACGACAACTGCATCCAACTCTGCTGGTTAGAGCACTTTCAAAGTTACCTTTCTTTCAGCCCTGTGTGTTCATTGGGAGTGTGGGTGAATTGTGCCAGAAAGATGACAGGAATTAACTTTCCCTGGGATGCAACAAGTCAAGCATACCCTTAGGTCCACATCCTGCGATTAAATATTTACAGAGCTCCATGAACATAGCCTCAGATCTCTTCAGTTCCAGTCCATTGTCTCAATCCTATATGCACAGTCTATTTGGCTGCTTATGGTGATGTAAACATGGGCTAGACGGGGCCATCTTTCACCCCAGAGATACCATCGCCAGCTAAAACTGCTGCCAGATACCAACAGTTTTGTCTGCTTATAAAGTCCCAAAACATCAGAAGTCATTCTTTGGTTTAAATCGATTTTCAACATAAAATGCTCTTCCTTCTCTCTCCTCCAGAAATGTATAATGAGAAGAATCAAATTGGATGGTCTTGACTACATCAAATAATTTTGTTCCAACAATACCTAAATGCTCTATTTCCATAAGGTACACATATTTTTCTTCTATAATAACAAAGCATTATACCAGCAAATATTAAATCCAGCACTGAAATATAATATTAAAATTAATATTTGATATTATCCTTAAAGTTCAAGTGAAATTAATGGAAATGGGTGAGTTGAAAGAGGAATTTATTTGCTTTATCTCAGCAGGATGAGATGATTTGGTATCATCAAGACTCTTAGAAAGATTTTTTTTCCAGTACTTTCCTTGTTGCAGGCTGTAATTTTATCAAGACTTACATACTTTTGAGAAAATGAAAGGAAAATGCTCTGTTCTGGAGGAAAACTCTTGTGCTGGAAAAGCTCCAACCAATGTTGTTTCTAAATTTTCCTCAAAACCACCCCTTCCCCTGCCTGACTCCTCCCCAGTACAGTCTCTGCTGTACCTGGTATTTGCATCACATTGAAAGCCCAGTGTCTAATGAAGGGCCATTCTGCTCTGTGACCAACATGGCCTCTGCCCAAGTCCATTTTCACCCCAGTTACCTCAGAGGGGTGATGGGCTTGAGACAGCAGTCACCCTCCCTATAGGACAGTCACCCCCTGTGGGAGAGAGGCCAGGGTGGAGGTAGAAGCCATGGGGGGTGATGGTTTCCACCATCCCCAGCCTTTTGCCCAGCCAAAGCTCTTCCTGACACACGGTGTTAGGATGTGGTGCTGTTCAGGACACCTGCATCTGACAGTCATGAGAAGTTGGGGATCACAGGCAGCGCAAAGAGCAGTGATGGTCCAGATTGTTTTTAGTGCCAGGTCACCACACACTCTCCTCCTTTGCTGTGCTGAAGTGTTATTCCTTCTGCAGCAATATGAGCAGTCATAGAACCACAGACGGGTTTGTGTTGGAAGGGACCAAAGTTCCAACCCCTGCCATGGGCAGGGACACCTTCCACTAGATCAGATTGCTCCAAGCCCCATCCAACCTGACCTTGAACACTGCCAGGGATGGGGCAGCCACAGCT
>JAOEHX010061867.1:0-13032 GCA_025448015.1 Bolborhynchus lineola | reverse complement strand
AAAGGACATGGAACTGTTGGAACAAGTCCAGAGGAGGGCCACGAGGATGGTCAGGGGACTGGAGCACCTCCCATATGCAGATAGGATGAGAAAGTTGGGGCTGTTCAGCCTGGAGAAGAGAAGGCTGTGTGGAGATCTCATAGCAGCCTTCCAATATCTGAAGGGGGCCTATAGGGATGCTGAGGAGGGACTCTTCATTAGGGACTGTGGTGATAGGACAAGGAGTAACAGGTTTAAACTTAAACAGGGGAAGTTTAGATTGGATGTGAGGAAGAAGTTCTTTACCGTAAGGGTGGTGAGGCACTGGAATGGGTTGCCCAAGGAAGTTGCTCCATCGCTGGCGGTGTTCAAGGCCAGGTTGGACATAGCCTTGTGTGATATGGTTTAGTGTGAGGTGTTCCTGGCCATGGCAGGGGGGTTGGAACTAGGTGATCTTAAGGTGATCTTTCCAACTCTAACTATTCTACAATTCTATTCTATAGGTTTAATTCCTTAACACTGTTTCATGTGGTCCTAAAACAAAGCAAATAGTTGCTAAAGTGAAGTTTTACCTTAAGTCATGCAGAGCTCTCTGTGGCCGTAAATTAGCCTGGGTTTGATTAAAGTTTAGGAATATTCCATGTGTTGGTGGAGATTGCCAACCTTTGTGAATATTTTGCATTCTTGAACCAAATGTAGCTTTTCAGTGCTTTGGAGCTGAGTGCAGATGTTTAGACATTGTGGTTTGTTTGTTTCTCTGATGCTTGTACAACTGAAATCACTGGGACTACATCTGAATTGATGTTGGACTAAATGAAACTGAGAATTGAGGTTTAGGTCTCTGTAATACAGTCTTTATGGAACTTTGCATGAGGCTTGGTGCCTTAACTGAGGCTTCTGACAGCTGCTGCTGCTCTATATGCTGAAACTCCTAACCTTCAAGTAACTACTTTTCTTCAATGTGAAGTGAAACTCTGGGTCCCAATTTGACTTATTTGTAATTGGCTCAGGAGTGGAAAAAGAGGCAGCAGTCAAGAATGCACTTTTTTTCTCTCTTCAGATGCTGGTTATATTCAAATGTTCATCTTTGGTTCTGATTTAGGCATTTTTAAAGAGCTTCCTTCCCAAAACCTCAGGAGTAGAGGAGAATAATCATCTCTGCTTTACACAGTTTACAGTTTAGTAAGTCTTTAGTTCAACTTCTGTGTGTGTGCTCTTGAGCACAGCATTGATAAGTAATGTCAGAAGAAAGACTCTGAAAATATAAAGGGATTAATGACAGATGAACAAACAACTGCTTGCTCTATCTTTTCCTGATATATTGCATGCCATTTAGCTTGTGATGAAAGCAGCAATAATTTGCATTGCTAGGTTTGCTTCTTGCTTCTAAACCAGTAGCCTTTTATTTATTTAGGATTTTTTTGTTTATTGATTTATTTATGTGGTATTGATGAAGCTTTTCATATGCTAAAGAAAGCAACAGGGAGCCTCAGACCCAAGCATGTAAAGGTTTGCACAGATAGGTCATTTGCCTTCAAAGTCAAATCCACTTTAAACTGTTCCTCAATATGAAATTATAAGAGTAAATTTAACCAAGCAGCATGCCATTTTCTTTTTTTTTCCCCACAGTTTCTGGCCCTGAGAAACGAGTCTGTCCCTTTTCTTGCTTCCATGCCCTATGACTTATCATAGAGCAAGGATAGCAGAGGTAATGTGGTTTCATGGTATTGATATGAGGGAAAATGCCACCTTAATCCTGTAATGGATACAAGGAGCTTGATTTTCATATTGTGTCCCAATGTAAATCATGGTTAGCTTTGTTTGACCCAGCTGAACTGCTCTTCTCTGTGCAAGGCAAATAGTTCCCCAGTTTGCTCTAACTTCAGTGCAGAAGGCACAGCTTAGTGCTTCTGTGTCTCAACGGTACTATTTAAAAATCACTATTTCCTATCACAGTAAATAGAAGTCTTAGTTGATTCTCAGGACCCCTGTTATGTACTGCTGGCTCCACTGAGATTCAGTGGAAGAGAGCCAGCAGGCTCTAAAGCAAGCATTATTGGAGTCAAATAATCTCAACAAGTTCTATTCAGACCCCTGAATAAGACGTGGATATGTCTTCACAAGAAGCAAGTTCCTTTTGTGGCTTCTGGCAGTTCAGCTTATGAAAATATGCATGGATCTCTGATAACTGAATGGATAAAGGGAAAGCAAGTCACATATCCTCATTGAATACCGAGACCAGCATTCATTTACAATACAAAGCAGCATAAACCTAGGTGATGAATATAAATAAAAACTAAAAAAAGAAAAAATTAATTGGTAAATACTAATTACAAAGTTGTATTATGACACAGTAACCAGCTGTGGGGTCTCACTTGGTTTTCTGTATTTAATAGTACTGTCTTTCATCCACACTGGGGTAAATGAAAGCTGCTGGAGTTGGTTTTTCTCAGACCTGCTATGTTGTCACGAAACATGTACATTCAAGCAGAAAAGCATTTGCAGAGAGTGAAAGGCAAGTCTGTGTCTGCAGTGTGGGCTGCAGGCTCTGTGCTATAGCATGATTGGGTAAATCTTCTCATTTATTTGTTGTTCTGTTCCTGTTTTCTTGTTTACTCTCATTTCATTTTTGTTTTCAGTTGACATGTGGTCAGTAGGGTGCATCATGGGAGAAATGATTAAAGGTGCTGTATTGTTTCCTGGCACTGATCGTATCCTTCCTAGCAGCTGTTTTGGCCTCAGTAGGTGCTTCCAACCCCTTCCTGTTAGACTAGTGCTGACATACATTTGTACTCTATCTAAAGAGCTGGGTTAAGTCCCACTGCAAAATCCCTGCAAACCAAAATGTCAATGAATTGTTACTGCCTTCCACTAAAAGCCTTAGGTGGAAACCACAGTGTAAAGAGATGAAAACCATCATCCTACATGGTTCATCAGAATCACTTTCTGGAGCCAGTGACCACTTTTGGTTTTAGTTTTGTTGTTGTAAATGTCTCTTCATCAATTTGTCAGGGAGGGGAGGAGGGTGTTTCATCGATGACAGTGTTCTGTAAGTTCAGGATATAGCACTGTAGGAGCAAGTCACTGTTTACCTAAGGATGGTGCATAAGAGGTTCTGCGTTTTGAGAAAAAGGTATGACTAACTTTCAAAAGTACTTATTTCTTTGCTTGTTTGCTCTGCAAGTGGTATTGAAGAAGGAAAGAAGGAAATGTCCTTAGTTTGGAGCAACATCTGCTTCCCAAGTCTAAAATTATCACTTTATTTTGCACCAAATTGATGACTTAAAAGGCTAGGAATTTCCTTGGAAACTGTGGTAGTAGGCTTCAGTCTGTTATCTTTTATTTATGTACGTGTAGTTATTGTGTGAAAGCAGGCTATTTTTGACATCAAAAAAAAAGTGATTTATAGATAAATGCATTTAATCAGTGGACAAGTGGTCCAAACAGACTAGGTATATGTAAGTTTTGTTTTGAGACCATTCAGGACTGAGGCAGCCATAATTCCTACTTTATCTGATGCTTTATTAAACCTCGATATATACCATATTATTTATCAGATTGTGAAAGTGGTTTCTTCTTGTGCACAACAGCAACTATGTTCTGTGCAAGCTTGGTCTAACTCCAGCAATTCTTGGTGCATAGGATTACACAGATGAGAAATGGAGATGACCTGTGTACAAGTTTTCCTTCTGATTTTAACTCTGTACTTAGATGACGGAGGAGTTTTCATGCATTATTCATTTTAATGCAACTTTCTCTGTATGTGCGTGCATATGCACTTATATGTTTGTGTACTTACATACATACCAATCCAGTTTAGCACTTCACTTTTGCCCTCCTTCACACTTTCAAGTGTTCAATATTTTGATTAAAATGTGGAAAAAGTAATATCTGAAGAACATGAAGGAAACTAAAGTAGGCAAAGATATCATTAATATTTTCACAGCCTTGTCTAGTAAGATTCTGATTCATATATTGTCAAAAATGTTGGATGAGCATATTCATACTTAAATGAATGCTAAAATTCCCATGTGTTCTCATGTGATCTGGAGCACATCTCATCTGCATATATGAAAGTGAACCTTTCGCTTCTATGTGTTAAAGTAGGTCTTTAGCACTAATTTGTGCTCCGGGAAGATTTGGTCCAGGCTGTGCTGGTGTTTTCTATGAATGTGCAGTGAGAAATTTAAGTGTGTGGGTTAGCATAGTTCAGTGTCATAGTTGGAACTGGTTTTATGTTAATAGACATGTTTTGTAAGATATCATTTAAAGAAATCCCAAGTACAAAAAGAATTGAATGTGTCTTTATAGCTCTTCAAAAACTGGTTTCTTTGACGCAGCTGTGTACTTGTTGAAAAGAAATCACACAAAGCCTCTATAATTAAACCATTATGTGCTGCTTATTATTGCAAAAACCCCACAGAATTTGGCATTACCAGCTGCTGATCTGTTTGGGATTGTTTTGTAATTGACTTCACGTTCTTCATTTGTATTTATAATACATTGCTAAATTTGCACCGTGTTTAATGTACCGCTCCGCTTTTCTTCTGCTGTTCCATGAGTGACATGCTTGTGAACAGAGAATGATGCCGTTGTTTTTTTTCAGGCCACTTCTCCAAATCCGTTCACCACCACCACCTCTCTCCTGCTGCTGAGCAGCCACTGTCAGGAGTTCAGCACTTCTGGCTCCTATGTCTGTCTCTGCAGCTGAAAACCAGTCAGAAAGTTGCAAGGGCAGACCCAGCCTGCTGGGATTGGTGACCTCATGACATCTTCTTCCTTAAATCTGCATAGAAAATGCTTAGCATTTCTGTAAACAAGATTCTATTTTCAGACATGTCATGGAGTTGGACAGCTGCATAACTCCCATCAGCTGGTACTATGAGCCATAAGAACTTGAGAGAAGCACACTTAAGGATGTATTTATGTGTAGAAGGAGCAAGAGTAATTAGAAAGCTTCAACATAAATAGGTTAAGATAATAATCTGTCATCTAAATTTCATTTTTAATCATTTTAATCTCCATTTCCTTAGTTGTTTGAATATTTGCATAAATTTAACTGAAGACTGCAAGCTAACTGAAGGAAGAAAATTGATCCTTATTTCACACTTCTGAAATACATTGGTTCAATGTATGTATTGGTGCAATGAGAACAGAATCAAAAATAATGGTAAACTTTCAGCCTGTACCTCTAAACAGATGACTTCACTGTGAAATCTGCTTTTTCCATTTGAAATACTTCATTGTACATTCAAAATACTGTTTTCCCATTGAAAATTTTGTGCATTTGCTTAGGAGAATATGTCTCTTAATCTGAAGTTCAGATTCTGGTTGTTTTCCATGTAAATAACCAAGTGTTTGGAAAACAAAGGAGAACAATCCTTAAGACAATATAAGAATGCAAATGGAAAAGGTGATTTGGAAGCTTGAGGCCACCAGAGAATCTCACTTAATGGTAAATCTTCATTTTAAAGATTTTAGGACTATTTCAGCTCTGTTTTGTTAAATAGTTTCTTTCATGTAACTTTGTATGGCTACATTAATGTTAGTAAAAATGCCACAGTATTAGTGTCAGGGACAAACTAATAAATCCAGGTTAAATCCTTTCTTCTGTTTTCTTTTCATCTAGATGCTACTGTGTATAGTTGACACATTTTCCTTGATCTTGTCTGGGGCAAGGGACAGATAATGTGATTCAAATAGCTTTAAGGCAGACATTTCATTATATTCCAGAGTTTTCGGCTGGAATTTTTTCCAGCTTCCAGTCTGCCCAACATTTACTTCACTGCAAGGGTTAAAACAGGGAATTTTGTTTTCAGAAGTTTAAGTTTTCTATTCAGCCAAATATAGGTCAACCTTTTTTTGCCTGGGAAATTTCTGTCAGAGTTACATGATCATTAACTCATAGTACCACTTTTTCAGTCAGTGTGCAAATAACATCTATAGTCACAATCACTCATTGGCTAATGTAACCTAGAGTGGGTTTTGATTGATATTAGGGCTGTTCTGCAGTGACATTTGTTTTATTCAGAACTGTGGAAGTTAATTCAGACTGCCAGCTAGAAAAAGGTGCTTCTCTTTCCTTCAGTTCAAGACCTCAGATTTTTTTCTAAACCACTTTTTTAATCTCATACCATGATAAATATAACCTATCACTATCAGATGTGTTACAGCCAGTGACTGTATAAAACATAACAATGAAATGGACTCAGACATATGTTTAGCATGGACATTATTACATTCTTGCATGCTTTCATGCATTGGACCTCAGAATATCATCCAATGCTTGTAAGGCCTAGGTAAGTGGAAAACCAATACTAGAGAGAGAATGTGCGTGTCTATTTGGCTGAAAAATGGTCTGTCTCCACCTGCTTTCACTGGCATTATTTTTGCTGTTATTGTTACTAGAGCAAGCCAGGCCTGCAAAAGCCTCAGTGGTGTCCTCCTGCAAATCAAGGCAAGTCAAGAAGTGGAATATGGTATCTCTACCAGCTCCACTGGCCTTAGCTGTCATGTTTGCACTGATGACTCATGAAGCTTCTTCCATCACTTTAAATTTTCCAGTTGTGGGTGGTAGCTTGCTTATCCATTGTCTCTTACTGAGAGCCTTTCTGTCAGATTAAAAGAAATGCATCCAGCAGGCATTGACCTGTTATCTGACGCTTCTCCTTCTCACTATTGATACTGGTTCCCACCACACAGGCCTTATCCTTATTCCTTTTTAACTCTTTTTCCCTTATCACACACATCCAGAGTATCTTGTTACATCTTCCCTCTCAATATGCCCAACTCCCTCCACATTCTGTAATCCCCAAGATCTTCCTCTTTTTGGCCCTCATTAAATGCCTAAGAGATGGTTAACCTGCTCTGCTCAAGCATAGCTTTCCGATGTCTGCTTTGAATCAAGTCTATTTTGTCCTCCACGTTTATGAAATGGCCTTCACTCAACCAGCACAGGTAATGTTCCCAGTGATGCTTTTACACCTTGGCTTTCTCACCCATTTAGCTTCTCTGGGCACAACTAACCACAACTTCATTTATGTATTCTCTGTTCTTGTTTGCAAAGCATTTACACATTCTCTGTTTTCAAGTTCTTCAGAAAGACTTGCTTCTGAAATAGTCCAGCCAGCAAACAATGAGGTGTGGCAACCTGAATACATGTTTAAAATGTCAAAACACTTCACTCTCCCATAAACTGTTTAATTCAGGCTTTCTGGCATAAATTTGTTGTTGCATTTCCTTAGCTTTCTGTTGAGAAAAAGGTGCTTTTCATAGACAATACAAAATAAATAAAACCTCTCGAGTCAAGGTGGGGGGATGACGACGACTGATCTACATAAATCTTTGATTAGCTTTAAAATTAAAGACATTCAGAAAAGTCTTTACAGACCATTGCTATTTCTAGCAACCTTTTTCATTTGAAATTAAAACCAGCAGATAACATAACACCGAAGTATTCCTCATAACCTCTAAACAACTCTCCTGTATTAGTAACTGAGAATTTTAGCCTTCAGGAGTGCTTGCATCTTTTTTTCATTTTTAATTAATTTAAATTGTTAGGCAAAAAAGTTGGGATGGTACCACGGCTTTCATCTACTCAGCTTTCCTACCCTTGTGTCCGTAGGCAAACCAGAAACACAAAATGGCTTGCTCTTCCACAGATATCCTGAGGATATATTTGGAGTGGCTTTGCTGCCTGACTGGGAGACAGTGATAGCTGGCTCAGAAACAAGGTGTTGCAGCCTTCCAGCCAAGAAAGGTTGCCACAGCAATGATGATGCCGTGAATAGAATTTAGGGACTATTGTGTATTTATCCGCTGTCATTGCTAAGCAGTGCAAGCAAGCTACCAGAACTCCCATCAGCCATAGCATCTGTTAAGTTTTAAAGCATAACTTCAAAATTAGACCCAGGGTTTGCAAATCCAGTGCCATGCAAAAAGTGCCATCTGGCCTAGATCTGTTAAGAGTAAGTCAGTTTATTTTGTGAAACTGAGGAGAGAGAGAACCAGAAAAACACAAGGCATTTGCTTTGAGAATGTGCAGTAGTTGACAGGCACAAGAATCAACCATTTCTGTGCAAAAGGAAACTGAAAAACTTGATCACACTGTGACTCCAGGATAACCTCAGCAAGAGGGAAGAAGAGGAATCCCTATGGGGCTTTTCTAAAGTTTTAACAAGGTACAAGGATGTTTGAAAAGGAAGTGGATTTCTCTAATAAAATGAGCATGGGCCCTAAAGTGTCCAAAACCCACATGATTAAACTATGTACCATACAAAATAGAGACAGAATATTTCTGGAAATAAATGTCCTCAATTTACCTTCTGTAACAGCTGTAAGCCCGATCTATTCTAGTGGGAAAAGAAGTTTCAGGCAACACAAAAGTAACCTGTCATCCAAAAGCACCTAGTAGTATCAAAAAGATGTCATGATTAGTTCATGGTGGTAGAAACAGCTTCTGGAATATTGAACAGGTAACCTATATTTGGCACTTTTTGAAGGACTTCAGATATATACCAAAAGCTTGAAAAATAATAATTATTCTGAGCTACAGATATGAAAGAAGGTCCAAAATATAAACTGATCAACTATTTTTCTGGATTCTGCATGCACAAGTGAGAAACCCTGGAAATAGTATTCAAAGATACAGACCCAAGGACCAGCTTTAAAGGAGTGATGAAGTAATACACAACTTATCAGTCACTGAATATTTCAAATGTGTAGGGTTTTTAACTGCCTTAGGAGGCAGCCTTGAAACAACATTGATACAAAGTTGGAATTTTTCAAGTGAAGCCCTGAGAGATAAATAGAGCTATGCTTAAGAGATGTGCCTGGCCATGCTCCTTGGAATGGGACACGTTGAACTGTTCTGAGATCATGGTGGCTGTGCAGGTTCATCCAAAGTTTTCAGGATGCACTGATCATGAAGAAGCCTCTGCTTGGTAAATCTGACTCACCACACTGTGGTTTTTGGTGCCTTTGTATTGTGATTAGAGGAAAATCACAAGGTAATGGAAAACATGTTCTCCTTGCACCTTCAAGAGAGAAAGCAGAATCTGCCAACTAGTCACTTCTGGCTATTTTGAGTAGCCATTCCAGGCAATTCTATGTTCCTGGCAAACAGACAAAGTGCCTGCTTACAGCATGGGCTGAGGTGGGCACAAAATTAATTCATACTTCAACAAGTAGCACAATCTGAGATTTGTGAGAGATGAAGATTTCTTTAAAGCAGGCCAAGCAGTAGCCTCAGCAGAAATAATGAAGTAGGTGTATGGTCCACAGGTGGGAGCAGAGCATCCTGGAATAAAACCAGGACTGTAGTTACCAGTCAGATACAAGTACCTGAAAACAGGCATTAGTCGGAGGAATTTGTGTGCAGTGGTTGATAATGGCAAAAAAATCTTTCCTCCGCAGCTCTCCCCTTAAGGTCAGGAAGTTTTAAGTCTTGCAAAGTTGTTTCTCGCAAACCAGAAGTGTGATATGCATATGGGAGAATGCCTTTCTCCTTTTAAGTGGCCTTGATCCTGAGTTTCCATGTTCAAACAATGAGAGACACTTGGCTTCTGCATGGTTTTTCTGTTATGTTGACAAAGTAAAAGGGAAGGTGGTCATATCAGCATAGGGAATCCAGCAACTGTTGGAAAAGGCAAAAAAACCTGGGAAGGTATCCAGAGCTTGAAACATTTATCCACTGTCAGATACACAGATTGACTATTCAGTAAACTAAATGTCAGATTAGTAGGGAAAGAAAATGTTGAGGACGAGCCAGGAGGTGAAAATCAGATGACAATGACTGAGAATCTGGAGTTCTTTTCTGAGGTGGTTCCTTAAGTTTTAGTCATTTTACCTATTTCTATATATGAAGCACTGCCTATTTGTTCATGTTAAAATGCACGCTGCTGCAAGACAAGTGTTCTTTATATTATGTTGTCATCATATGCTACGGAAGAAGTGTCTGAGCAGCACCATCAGAGACAAAGGTACGGCCATGGCACAGCATATGTCAATAGTACATAGCAGAGTCAGGAAACCAATAGATCCCTGGAGAATTCCCAGGCTAATATAATTTGTACTCTTACCTTGCGAGTCTGATGTTGATTAGTGAGCTTCTGCCACGTAGTAGTCCTGCTACTCTCCTACAGTACAGCATACACATATTTAAATGTAACAAAGTTAAGAATCTAAAAATGTTAACATGAAAGGAATTTCTTTGAAGTGGAAATTGAAGTGGCACCCTTTTTTAGACTTCAGAAATTTCCTAATATAAAGAAGTTTGCTCCTAGTCTCTGCAACAGACTCTATGGAGAGTCTTATCTTCATACATGTAGACCTTCTTAAGGTTGTGAAGGGTTTGGATCTTCTTTTTTAATACAATGGGTCTTGCGGATAGCAGTTTTATGAAATTTAAATATCTATTGTGCTGTGTTAAAAATTATAATTTGGTGCATTGGAAATTGAAATTTAAACTTTTGGTAGCAATTTTTATTTACATTATTTTTCTAAAGCTCAGGCCTAACATAATGTTAAACCAAGCAGTTTGAAATCACTGATTCAAATCACTTGTCTTCTGTTTTGGCTTTTTCAGGAGAAGACAGGATTAGAGAGTAGGGTTTTTTTAATGAGAAAAATGTTTGAAAATGTTTCTATGTGACTGCTTGGTGAGGAACTTATGATTTATACCATTAAAGAAAGAGAAAAAAACCCAAACCCAACCTTGCAGCAGCATTGTGGCAAAGCTTTTAAAGACAGAGCTGTCGGGACATGTAAAACTGCAGTTACTATAGTAACAGGATCTTAGTCCTTTATAAATGAATGTGGAGAATTTGGGGATGTACAGTCTGACATAGCAGCACTGTGAAACTTGTCGCATTCATTACTCTTACCATAAATTTGCGTTACAGTAGAATGAAAAAAGCCCCAACTGCATTGGAGCAAGTAGAAGGGCTAAAAAGGATTATACTAGGGATTATGCATCAGTATGAGAAGATGGACATTGTTTTAGAGAGTGAGTAACAAATGGTCAACATCTTGGTGTGATTTCCTGAAACAAGATTCCTAGATTAATTGATGGAATCAAGAGAGTCATATAAAGGTTTCTTTGGAGATCCTTTATAGAAAGAAGAGGACTCAGATTCAAGTAGTGCCTAGAAAAAAAGTTAGAGAGATTTGGAAAACATTCATATTCTGCAGCTTGCACTTAGATGTATTTTGGATCCACATTTGTCACCACTGGGTTAATTTTAAAACAAAGGGTGTGTCCTCTTCTGAGCCATTTGTAGCCTGGATTAGGTGAATTGAAGTTTGTTTTGGTTTGCGCTATTTGGAAGAATAGCATTTGTTATATTACTTGTATAAGCATAAAGAGAATAAAATTAGTGGGATTTTTATGGGTTGTCAGCTTTTCTGTTTAGAAGATGTGCTTAGTAAGTGTTAGATAATAACAGGCAGTAATATGTAAACTACATAATGAAGTTATGAGCCTGAAGCCATGATTTTATAATAAAATCTTTATGATAAATGCTTGTTAGTTGCTAAGTGTGCTACAAAGTTCTAAGGCAGGTTTGAGAACAAAAATTTGTTCTGACCCAGATTTCCTTATGCTGCATGAACTTGAATTTACAACATTTCTTCTGTGTAAAAGGGAGAAAATAGTAATCCTGAAACACAGGGTTCTAAGAAAATGAATCAGAAACACTTCAATAACACAGTTACATAACTTAATTAGAGTTGTATAGATGAACTTAGGTATACTCTAAAATAAATGCAGTTCAAGATTGTGATGCTGTGGAAATGTTTGCTGTTAATGGAAACGTAGCCCTATGTACTATAATGGTATAACAGCATATAATGTTATGGAAGAAGGGAAAGAAAACTAAGTTTTCTTTCCTATTCAGTGACCTGCCAAGGCAGGAATAAAGAAGAAAGAAGGGAAAAGACCCATACTTTTTGTTTTCTTCATCTGTTCTCCATTCTTTTGAAGTTATTGAGGTTTTGGGTTAACAGGAATCTGCTGTAAAAGAGGATGAAAGAGGTTCACATCAGGAAAGGCATGAAAGTGTAGATTTAAAGGGCATTATCTATTTCATAGTCAATCTTTTGAACTTAATAAAAGGATTTCATTCTGTGGAGTTTTATTTAGTTTTACCCAATTAACAAGCAGTCGCATTTCATAAAGTTATAGCTTTTTCTGCTAATTTTTTCTCCTATCAGAGTTTCACAGTATGAGTGAAGTGCGTAAATTTTTTGCAATAAAGTAGTCCTTGAAAGCTCAGGGGGAGTCCCTTGTTTAGATTGTCTGCTGTGAATCTTCATAAAGGGCCAGTCAGGAGATGAGTATTAATTATAAGCTTAAACACAACAGCTGTATTGCAGTGATACGTCTAAGAGAGGGACATGAGCTGAGCTATTGTTATGACTTGCCATACGCGACTGAAGGCGGACCTTGAATGGAAAAGCTCATTAGACTGTAATGCACATTATTTTGGACATACTAGCAGCGAAATACAGTGTTATAGGGCCCATTGGCCTTCCTTTCTCAACTTCTGTTCCTGGTTTTATTCTGGGTACAGCATGCAGCCTGTCATTAGTGTCCAATTGCTTATTGTGGACTATGAAACTTTGGGCTAATTTAAAAATTTGGTTCAGTAGACACAACATTTTAATTATGCATTTACTAGAAGTTTGAAGATTTGCAAATCTTGGCAATATAGTAAGAAATAAAGAAAGGAAAAAAAATAAGACAAAAAAATCCCTCTCTACCCATTTAGATAAGATAGAGGAAGGTTTAAAGTAGTAATAAGACCAGTATGAGGTGTTGTATTCTGACAACACAGCCAGCTAAACTTCAGTATGACTGGAATGAAAATCTTAGGATAAAAACCGTGCTGTCTGTCACCATAAAGCAAGAATGTGCTGGCAACTTCATAAAATTAGATTGGCTACCTGTCAGCTAATGAATGCAATGGGTATTTTAAACCAGCATTAAATTTATATACCTTAGTAATTTGAAGCTACTCTTACTTGCTCATTAAAAATAATGTACAGACTGTGGTT
>JAOEHX010061864.1:0-30004 GCA_025448015.1 Bolborhynchus lineola | reverse complement strand
GTAATTGAGCAAGAATATACATATGACACAAAGTCGAGAGAAGTCACTGGCTATGTGACCCATCCTTTAATGAGTGTGCTACAAAGGTCAGGAGAATCAGGGGAAAATCTCCTATGATTTTATTACTGCTACAATAATGTAAACTCAGTGTAATGAAGTGGTTAGAGCGATGGTCATGAACCTAGGGAAATTGGTCCACTTCTCAGCAACACAAACGTTCAATCTCATGTTTAATCCATGGTACAGTAATACTCATAATGATATTTCCATTTGCCCAGTGAGCACTGTGATGTTGGCATTCTTATGCTAGTGTTTCAGCAGTCTCTTTGAAACTCAGCTTTGCGACACTTCTTTCTACAGTGCAGTCCAGGAGGGTACAGTCTCTCTTAAATGTTGGTCCATGCAGCTCCATAGTGAACATTTAGAGGAGTGCTGGATTAATGGTTGGGCTCGTTCTGAAAGGTCTTTTCCAACTGAAATGATTCTATCATTCTGTGATTCTGACTTGCTAGATACAAGCATATCTGTCAATCAACTGCTTGATGATTGTTCCAGAAATAGAACTTTTTTTGGGTAGCTCAAAGGCAGCAGGACCTAACACTTCACCCCAGCCACCTAATATCTAACTCTATTATAAAGTTGGTCTGGAGAAGAAACACACCATCCATCCTGCGAAAACTTAATCAAAGAACATACCTTGGTCCTAAGCACTATCTAGAAGAGAATCTCTTGCTGGTTTCTGCATCCATCTATTAATATTAACAACAGCGTGAAATGTCCAAAGGCTGTTTAGATGAATGAGTGGGACATCTGGGCCTTGTTTCATAATTATACACTTCACTGAAAAATACTTTTCATTATCTTAATTTTTTTTGCTTGTCCTGTGCTTTGTGCCATGATATTCACCTCAAGGTGAAGAGAGCTTGAGACCAGCTGGATTGTAAATGTGGGTGCAAACAGAGTTTTGTATTTCATATAGTGTTAATCTCCCACTTTAGCAAGAGAAAATAAGTTACGTAGAAGATGTGGTGTATGGCAGTTATGAAAATTGGCATACCATATGCTAGATGATGGTGTACTTCTCCCAGCTATGCTTTTCTTCTAAGATTTCTAGGTTAAGAAAACAGGATAAGCATGAAGCACAGAACCAGAATACCTTTGAAGGCATGCAGGACAACCACCAGAGTTTAATTCATATGCCTCAGATGGCATTATAAACTAGTTGTTTTCCCCATTCAGTGTCTCTGTAACACCTACGTAATCCTCTTCTGCAGACCATTACACCTTTCTGGTTAGCTCAGAGAGCAATACTGATATTTCCCACCTGGACTGCAGCTATCACGCAGTGCCTGTCATACTCATACAGATCAAAAAGGATTTTGTAGGCTGTTGTCCTTGAACCTTATATGTCAGTGTTAAACAAATGCTTCAACCAAAAGATGGCTATTACTATCAACCCAAAAGATCCTGAGGTACATGGGGGACTCTTTAGCAATGCCTCTGAGAGGGAATCACAGACACCATGTAATCACCAATACTTCCTTTAGCACCTGGCATATTTGCTGGAGATCATCCATCCAAAACAGTGACCTAATGCAACTCTGCACAACTCACAAGCACACAAGTCAGTAGTGTATGCACAAACGTTAGGGCTTCTTTTTCCAAGGGAACTCAATGTGGTTAACAAATTCTGCACTCCAGATACCTTTCATCCTACAGCTGCAACTGCTAGCACTTTTATAAAGCTGTCTTAATTACCAGCGACCCTGTGCTCTTCAAATGAATCAGCACTACAAGAGATGATTCAGGATGATGGGGTCACAAGCAACAGGAAAGAGTGACTGATCCATGCCCCACTTACATACATCTCTAGCTCATAGACTACTTGCCCTAGATTTTAAAAAAATGTTGATGTGAAGAACTCTGGTTTGGTAGCATTTAAGAGGACTTGGGTTCCAGCCCTCTTTTATTAAAGGTTTGATAGGAACTGATCTGTATAGGACATAAACACTAGAACAGAATGTGTGAAATAAAGGGTTTGTGGATGTGAAAGCTGATAGATTTGGGTCTTCTGGAAAAGAAAGATTCTTACCCTCAGCCTAAAGTTAATTAATGCCTCAAATTTTACATTTTACATTTTATCTGGATTGTAAAATGGTTTCTGACTTTATGCTAGAAGCTGATGCAGACAGGGGAGGAGAACTGCTAATTGACACAATAAGAACCCAATGCCCAAATCTGTCTTTGCCAATGAGCTGTAGAAAACTCTTATCATTGACAATGCATCCTCAACAGCAATGCTTTTTGAGGAGTCAAGCGTACAACTGCTTAGAAAAGTCCTCACCCAATCCACCATCAGCCCTACCCTGATCAGCAAACTCAAGCAGGATTTATTCATGCTACTTTTATTGCAGTAAATCATTTAGAAATGAATAGCGACAAAGTAGCCTCAAGTGCACGCTTAGGTGTTTTGCTGAATAAAAGCTTTCATACATGTAAAATAAGCACAACACTCCAGAACAAGATGCTTATGAAAAAAGACATCTATCATATTTTTTCAAGAGCCAATCTCACATCCTCCCCAGTCCTTACAACAGGGTCCTAATACTATGTTATGACAATGTATTCTTTCTAAATTAGTTTTAGGAAAACAATTCAGTCTTCAGGATTCTGTTATTCTAAATCTAAATGCTTATGTCTTTTGCTTCAGAACACAACTAAACCTCACCATGCCTCTCTTTAGGGTGGCATAATATTTTTTAAAAAAAATCTCTAAAGAATCAGGGAAAGGTAACATAGCTCTCCTCCTCCAGTTCAAGGAAAGTCAGACTGAAGGATCTTACTGGTGCAATTGTTGTGATCCCACTGATGTGATTTTGCAGTTATAATTGGATGTTACTTTGCTATGATAACTATGGCTCTTAATTTTTTGCTCTTAAGTCAGCCTGACCTATGTGTGAAAAATGCAGATAGAGGAAATATAAGCATTCATATAGGAACCAATCTGTTTTGTTAATAGATCAACTTGTTTTCTCAAAGTAATCTTCTAGGTAATGGAAATATGCAAAGATCAAATCAAATCACTAGAGAAGTACCTCTGATGGTAACCTTAAATTAGTCACTCTTTTTCCTTTCAATTTAAAACAGAAGTGGTGCATCTCCAACACATTCTTTTCTCCTTGGGAAAGTCTGAAGTCATACCAATGGAAGAGGAATGGTGGTCAGAATCTGAGACATCAAAAGACACTCTTCATAGCCCTTCCATCTTTGCCACAGTCCCAAAGCACCCACAAACAAACCAAGGAAAGAGTAACAAAACCAGGCAACTTTTGCATATGTTTACCTATAGCACAACAAGTATCACCAGTCCCACACAATGCTATCAAAACAATGAAAATTAGAGGCCAGCTAGGCTGATGTCTGCTAGAAAAGCTTTCAGTTTGCAGCACAGGCAACTCTGAAACAGGCTAATCAGACTCACCTGCCTGTCATTCACTTAAAACTACACTGCAAAATATCACAGGAATGGGGACTTTGCAAACTTTGACTCTGTTCTAATACCCAGACCAGAAAGCCAACCAAAACTGCTACTCTTTCTGCAATGCGAGATCAGACATGGGAGAAGTTCCACAACAACTTTCACACATGCATATCTCACCCAGCTAGAGAGGAAACAAATAGCAGAACTTAAGGGTAACACCCAGCCCTGAACCCCCAAGTAGAACACAGGAATGAGATAAAAGAGCACCCATCTGGTCCATTTTGTTCCTACATCCCTGAACCACACAACAGACTACATATTACCAACAAAATACACCCACCTCTGCCTTCTCTAGCCCTTCTCCTCATCCCCCAGCTAAATATACACTTTTGCTCTCAACCAGGAGCCACAAGCTGCAGCTGTGAGAGATCTACAGCCCCCTCCCCTTCCACTTCCCTGCTCTGCAGCATCCACCAGCAGCCGCTCCCCTCCCTCCCTGTCCAACAGAGCACTCCTGCACCGTGCCAGCGCCAACCTGGTTTGCACCGAAGGAAAAGTGGATTTATTTACTTCTGCCTTCTTCACGTTTAATGATCCCAAAATTTTCTGTCACTCCGGAGCAGCGTTCCTTATACAAACATACATACACAGGGCAGAGCGATCCCTAGAGAGAAAAGGGTGAGTCCCTGACAGGTGTTTAGCATTAACATGCTGATCAAAAATGCAGTTTGAGTCCTTCTACTTCACTCTCCCCTCCAAAATCTGGTTTGATTTTTCAGCTTCTTCCCTCTCCCGCACTCCCTCCCAGGGTCTAGCTTCTCACCCATTAAAAAATAAAAAAGCATTACTTTTTCAGCTTTGCTTTCTCCAGACAGATTTGGCTCCTTCCAAAGCCTCTCTGATTAAACACACAGTAAATAGCAGCAAGGCCAAAATTCTCTAAACCTGCAACTTTTTGATACCAGTAAATCCTACTGCACCTTTCTCATCAGCTGCCCGTAATTTCCTTGATGCTAGTAAGGCTGTCATGTGCACCTAGACCTAGCTGCCTCACCCACTGCAATATTTTTGTTCTTTCAGGTTTCTCTGGAAAACTGACCACCATGAAATCTAGACGTTTTCTGAAATCTTTGGAGCAATTTAAATATTTGATCATGTTTCCTTTTTTTCCCTCAAAATCCCCAACTTGGAAAGAAAAAAAAAAAAAAACAACTTCAAAATGGCAAAAATGTGGATGTTTAAGTTTTAATTTCTTGGGTTTTTTTTAAAAAAAAAGGGAAGAAAAATTGAAAACAGAGACTACTCTGATACGTATTCAGTTATGGGAAAACAAATATCATTTTGCTTGAGACATAGAGACAAATCTGAACCCAAAATTCTGACTGCTGTCATTACCAGTCTGCAGTGCAAAAATGAAAAAAACCTTATCTGCTGATACAGAAACAGCAGATCTCCAGCCTGTGTAAGGTAATACAGGTTTTTGCTATCCTTTTGTTCCAGCAGAAGATCTCTTTCACAATGTGTCTGGTACATCTGTGTTTTCTTTCTTTCGAGCCAGAAGCACCATGGGGCAGACACAGTCTTTCTTGATACATTTTTCTGAGCAAGTGTTTAATTTTTCCTGTGCTACAGAACACAAAGTAGTGTGACATGGCAGATTCTGGTCATTTATCACAGAGGAATTTAGAGGTAGTAAATAATAAAATTTTATTAAATGGAGACAACCAGGGTGAGTATAAGTATGTGGTTATAAGCCCCTATTTTTTCTTGCTCACCAGATCATTATACAGCTGTTAGGAGAATGAAAGCTTTTGAAATAAACAAAGTGCTGCTGTCAAAAGCAGAATAGGCGAAAGCACAGAAATTAGAAGAGTAAATGGAACTGGAACTGCAACGGGGATAGGAAGGAGATAAAATATGCATCTAGCAGAATTTGGGGTCTAGCCAGACTGTATTTTGCAGCAGCTTTGTCAGGGAGACAGATTGCTGCCCGTTGCTCTTTGCTGCCCCTACTGATCTGCTGGCAGAGTGGCTTATGTGAGCTTTTCCCAGCTTACTGGTGTCCAAAGAGATCCGGTTAGTTTAGATAAACAGCAAGTCTTTGCTAATCTAGTGCATTTTGAAAAATAGGTTAGAGGAAGGTAGTATGACCAATGCTACTAGCAGAATCGAAGGGATTTGGGATTCCTGATAACCACCCAGAGACAGGCTGCAGTTACTAATATTTTCCACCAGCACAGCTGAAGCTGGAAGAGCACATCTGTTCACCTCCTGAAGAGGACTAGATTTCTGGTCTACTAATCCCATTTTCCACTACATAGCCAGTCAAAACAGCCCCTCAATGGCTGGATATCCCTCTGTGCCCAGGGATCCTTCAGTAGCATTAATTTGGCAAAAGCAGGCAAAGAGAAAAGTGAATGTTAGTGTTTGGAGCCCGATCAAAATCGGGTGTATAAACAGTATAGCAGTACAGAGCTCCACTCTGTCTCCTCCTTTGCTGCTCTTAATACTCTGAGTTCTTAAATCAGGCAGCTCCATGCAGCTTTCATTTAGTCAAGGGCCAAACAGCTATGAATTAAGGAGCCATAGGGCTAGAGCTCCCAGCAATCTGTTCTTTCCCAAATGTCCAATTAGAGGAGATAACACATTCAGAGATAAATTTCTGGCAAGAGCTGAGAATGAGATTTTTTGCTTGAATCAACAATGTGGTCAACATGTTGAGAATGATATATGAAAATAATGTAACACAAAGATCTAAAATGTTTAAACAAGAGATCAGTTACGAGCCTCTCAGAGGTGGTAAAGGTAAATTATTAAAGAATTTATAATTACATTCATGCCTAATTATTAATAAACAAGGATGGCTAACAGATGCTGCAGCAGATTTACATTTCCTAAGGAAACAAAAAGAATTATAGAAGAAAATAAGGATCAGCAAAATGATTAAATCAAGAAGCTGGAATATCTGTACATGACAGAAAAGATTTTGTCAAACTACTCAGGAGGAAGCAGTAAAAAAAAAAAAAAAAAAAAAAGGAGATTCCTTATCAAAGCTTAGAGACACCAAGGGATTGAAGAAAGCTGATACAACACCTATTGTGAGAACAGAAATAACAGGAGTTTCAAGTTCAAGACCAGGACCAGATTCAGACCAATGTGTTCACTTCCTATTGATGTCATTCAAGTGATTTCATCACTGTAAAACATGATGAACATGAGAACAAATTGATATCTTGTTATCTTTACCCTATGAGTAATCCAGGTCAATATAGTGAAAACTTTATCAGAAAAATCTAAAACATGTTACTTAGGAAAATTAACACCAAATCATAGAGCAGAAATCACGGCAAGTATACTTGACAGAAAGCTTGGAAGGAGGAACAGTGGTTCAATATGAACAATTTTGGTTCCAACTGATTGAAGATCTGAAAAAACATCAGTACAATATTTAACACTAGACTGTATGATTAGCAAACAGTGTGACAGAAACTACTGAAGTGATAAAGATTTGCTTTGACTGTTAAGACAAAAGACATTTGAAAATGGAGGGAAGAATCATGAAGATCTGGGTTTGGAAGCATATTTCTTGTTTGTTTATGACCTAGAAAAAACATCACTGAAGAAATTACTGAAGTTTCCACAGAAACAGATAATAAGACTGACAGATAAAGATGTAAAATGATAACAGAAGCTTTTATAAAATGGAAAATAAAACCTAGTGATTAATTGCTGAAAAGCAGAACAGTGTGGCAATGTTAAAGAAAAACACCTCTTTAGTATAAATTTTGAAACTACCAAACATGAAAAGGAAAGAAGTGGGATACTACTGAAATCTTATACATCATTTCTTCAAGTTCAGGATGTTATTCTCAACAAAGAGAAGCACTCAAAGACTTTTAAGTGCATGACAAAAATAGAACATTAATGATATCTTGCAGCATTCAAGAAGACATACTCAGCAACTGTACCTGCCCTTATTTAAACAAATATGTTGCAAGGCTGCATTTACATGAATACCATTTGGCATGGTGATTTCATCAGCAAGAGCACTGAAGTCACTTTCTGGCTCATCAGTAAAGCAGGACAGACTGGCCAGGGTAGAAACAGTGAAAGGCACTGAGTACTGACAGATCTTAATCATGGTGTTATTGCAATCAAATGACATTGGGTCCTTCTTAGGTACTCTCAGTACAATGTAATGATTTTTCACAAGACCACTGCTACACCACATATACAACATATCCCAGAGGTCTTTGAAGATAATTTCTGTTCATTTTTCATCAGTTTTAAACACGCACATTTGCCAAATACTATATTCTACTCAAAGCTTCACAAAATTTCCTGCTAGGATATTTTTCCCTTTTAAGTCAGAAATTGTTATACACTTACAGTCGGTGAAGAGCAGTATTTTGGCTCCTTATGTATTGAATACTTGTAGAAAAGATTTTCCTCTCAGTGTAGAAACAAGTGTCTACATGCTTAGCATTGATAAAGACTGTTACTCTCAATAGGAACAGTTTGTATTAGGTCATAGAATACTTTCCAACCCCTAGCATCCGTTCAGACCACATTTTCTGCCATTACATGCCAGTTACCTCTGTCCAATCATAAGATAAAAAAAACAAATCCATTCTCCCGTTCGCAAATCTCAAGTCTCACTTCTTTATTTACACCCAAAAATATCCTGCCCTCTGTTTCTTCCCCATCCCTTTGGCAACTGCCACAATTACGTGCATGGAAAAACATTATTAGGAAAGCCTAATGGATTTTAACTGTTTTCATTGCAAATGTTTCTCCCTGGTGGAAAAAAAAGCTCTAATCATATTGTCTCATTGCTCATTCTTTACTCTTCTTCCTGTTGTCTCTATTAGTCTCTCCTTCTGTTCATTCTTCTTTCCATCCTGCTTCCCGAGATATATTACCATGCCATTCTCTTTTCTCTTCCTTGCCCTGCAGGGAAACTCATTGCTCTCTCCTTTCTATCTCTTGATGATGTCATTTCTCCTCTAACAGAATCTGCAGTAAAATCCATCTCCTCCTCCTTGCTTCCTCCAAACCGTATCCAAAAGCAGTAGCAGAAATTGGAAGATATGGTAAATGACCCCTGCAGTGATCAGGTCTGTGCCCATGGTAGGCAAGCATATACAGTCATAAAATCATAGAATAGTTACAGTTGTAAAGGACCTTAAGATCACCTAGTTCCAACCCTCCTGAAATGGGCAGGGACACACTCCACTAAACCATGTCTCCCAAGGCTCTCTCCTACCTGGCCTGGAACACCACCAAGGATGGATATAGGCTTACAAGAACGTAGGCTGAAAAGCCCTTTGTATTGAGAAATCCTGTTTCTAGCAATAAAGCAGAAATTTCAAAAGATTGAAATATCAGTTGTTGTATCAACAGCCTGGTGGTGTTTAGAGGCCTTGTACAAAACTGAGACATCAAAACTGAGACATCGAAACTGGTTTGGTTGCTCTATAGACACAATCAAAACTAGTCTCTCTCCAAACACCCCAGTCAAAATAGACCAAATATGCAAAGAGTAGGAAAACAGAAATATTGGAAGGTCTAAAGATTTGCCTGAGGAAACAGAGTAGATCTTGTCTATGATTACTTCTTGATGGCTTGTGTATTTATTTGCATTACATATCCCATGACCAAGTAGTGATGAGAAAAAAAATCCTTGTTTATTCTTTCAGATCACCGTTTGGAATATCTTAAACTGTTTTCCCTATTTAATTGGTTATTTTGATACTGGCAGGTATCACACATCTTTTCTAAATCACTCCATTTGTCTCAAAGCTAACAGACTCACAACAAAAGTGGTAAGTTTTGAATTTTGTTAGTTTTTTCTTTGGAGGTAGTCACCAAAACAAGTTTTGTGATTTTGGTGTGGATTCTCACTTTTGACATACTGTGAAGGGTGCTGTTTCTCCCTGTCTGTCTGATCTAGGTGTGGATTAGCAAAAGGGAAAATAAAGGTGAACTTTTTTCCCCCAGAAAGCCTCTCAAGTAATACAAGGATCAAAAGTAACATCTTACCAATTCTCAGAAGCAATGTTCTCCCAAGGTTTGTGATTTTAAAACATTTTAATGAAAAAAAAAAATAAAATCCAAACAAGAAAAAATGCTGTTAGAATGTCTTAAGGATTTTCATTACAAAATAAAATAGATATTTAGAAATGTCTGACAATAGCAAAGAAACATGTTTGTTAACTATTTACCAATGCAGTTGTAAATTAGTGATGTCAGCATGAAAATGCCTTTTTTTTCCACTACACTTTCAGAGTCTAAAAAATTACTATGGACTTGTTTAGGGTTGTGACCTGGTGTGCTGCTTTAAACAATAGGGAATGTCAATAAGTAATGATGTCACTTAGCCTAAAGATGGCCTTGCTTTGTTTTTAGACTATAAGCTGGAAAGCTTGAAACAAATTAGCTGGTCTCTGAGCAGTTATAAAGTTTTGAAAAATGTTAACATCTCTATTGTCCTAAAACCAGAGGATGTTTTGATGTTTTGAGAGAAATCCTAAATCAAATACAAGCTGTCTGTCAATATCCGAGGGCTTTCCATACATTTCTTTCATTATGAAAAGCTGATGATACTTGAGTTCAAGTGGCTGAAGAAATTTAACCTTTGATTCGAGCATTTGTAGGTGGCAGCGCTTTCAGAAGCCACAAGTTCATTTCTCAGGCACAGAGAAATATGCTGAATGTCAGCTGCTGTGTAATCATAACACTGAGACATAGGTTTCCAAAGGAATTTGGGAGCTCCTGTTGCAGGTACTCAGATACTTAGAGAAATTCACCAAGCTACTCACTTCCACAGGCTGAAAATAGGAGCTGCATCTTGTCTGCTTGAATTCTTTTGTGAACCCTACTAGGTACCTTTCTGTACTTGAGTATCTAAGAGTTTCCAGCTGTCTGATCTGATATCCATAGTATCCATATCCAAGTATATCTGCTTTGCAACCATGCAAAGAGCCTGTTGTCTGTGACCTGCTCAGCTTCCCCTCTCTTCTACATTTCAGATAAAATATAACACACGAGTTTCACCAAAGTCCATTCTGACACCACCATTTACAGAATTCGTGCAGAATCCATTTCTTAGATTATCTTCTGAGACATATTAGCATAAACATAACTGTCTCGAGAACTAGTAACAAATATAACCAATACTGACTAGGCTAATGTGCTTAATTAAATTCATCTTTACTAATAAAATAAGGGGGAAATGTGCATGGCTAATACTGCAATTTTCAAGTTTTACAAAAAAGGATTTTTTTGCCCCCCAACTAACTGTAAGATACAGGGGAAAATTTATCTTGTGTATTATCTAATAGGCCTTCCAGAACTAAAGACCACAGGAGGTAAAGCTAACAAAATTAATATGCAAAGAAGTTCAGCACTAGGGACCCATAATTTTCTTGCAAATGGTTTCACTTTAAGGATGAAACAACACAAGACAATACCAATTTCTTAATTTTTATGTTTTTTTTTTTTTTTTTTTTTGCAAATAGATGATTCTTTAAAAAAATTAACACATGACAGCAGGTGGGAAGAAACTAGAGAAGTGGATATTCAAAGTAGAGAATGACTACAAATTTGATTTGCTTAACATTTTACTGACTGATTTGAATTCACTGCTATGATAAAACACAATATGAGGAGATATATTTAATTAAGACATGACTGGTTGTTATTCAGGCATGAAGTAAACATTTAACACACCTAGTGAATTATTAAAGTGAATGAAAAATAATCTGACCTCCAGAAAGGAGAATTGTAAATAATAAGGACTTAAGAAATTCTACTTGACAATGTTTTAAAATTATTTTCATTTTTTGCTTGCATTAATGACTGTAAAATTAATCATTAACAAATGTATTATTAATTAGAGCTTTTTAATGGCAAAGGAGTGCTTTATTACAGTAATAGATTTATATCACATTTATATATGCAAAACTATTATGAAACATGATAAGAGAAAGTTAAACTGTTCTTGCATGGAATTAATATGGGCATTTAAGGTTCTGTTCTTTGTATCTGCTTTTAGATGTCAGCAATAAGTAGGTATTGTTTCTTGTGGTAAAGAGCTCTTTGTGATTAGATTTCAAAAATATATGCCTGCACCCCAGGAAATGGTTCAATGTAATAGTATTTCCATCAATTCAAAATAGGTGAGTGTCAGACAAGCTTCAACAGTAACAAATCAGCTCAGCATTAATGCAGAATTTTAAAATTGAGACTTTGAAAAGAGAGAAAGATTACATATCTTGGCCTAAGCATATCATAATTTGATGTTTATATATGTCAAATGTAGTATATTATGGCAATAAAACATGCTGGCAAAAAATGGTGTCTGTGAAATGAATCCTCATTTAGAGCAAGGAACATCTTGTTTTAACAAGAACATTGTAACAGATACTGCAGGACATCAGTTTGAAATATTTTTTAATGTATTTTTATCATCACTTCACGTAAGAAAAGCTTAGCCTTTAGAAGTCCAGTTCACCTCTGAAACATATCAGGAAGTAACTCCTGATAAGGATTGCAGAATTTTTTTTACTTTAACCGTCACAAACCAGAATGTTACATTATTTAAATACCATAAAAAAATTCTATAAATACACATATTTAATTTATATATGAGTGTATCTATATAAATACTCATATAATATACATTCTATAAATATTCACTATTGTGAATAACAATTCAACCTGTAATTAAGGAGGTGCAATTATGTGAGTAACCTCTGACTGTTGTGATTCATCTATTTGTAAAGTTGTTCGTAGAACTGGGATCAATAATTGTAATAAATATGGTTTCCTTAGAATAAAATAAGGGAACTGGGGGAAGGCAGAATGTAGGGACTCCTCCCTGAAAACTACCGACATCAAAGACTAAAACAGTCCCCATATGAAGCTTTAGTTCACATATGTATTTTCTATTTCTGCAAAATTCTGCAAGATTTAAGAACCAGACATATTTTTGCTAAGAACAGTGAGAAAATGATTGAAATATGATACAGTTCAATTTAAGGATATGAAAGACACACATTTTTATACGAGAAAAATTAGGTAATATATTTAAAACCATACACAAACAGATCCCTGCATCTTTCATCACATGTACTATCATCAGTCTCCTGAGAAAGTATAATTGAATAAGAAATCTGATTAGATGGATATCTTTTTATTTATAAAACAACTATTATGTCATCTCAAGGAAAACAAGTTCCTGAAATCAGTGTATAGGTAACATTCCTCAAACAAGAAGCTTCATTCCAGTAAAGGAAGCCACTCACTGGAAGAGTTGCATGTGAGTAAGGGTTTCCAGGACTGTACTCCGGTTTGATGTGTCCTATGAGTTCTCTTACCCTCCATAAAATTTGTTTTCTTAAGTTTAAATACTTTAAAAAAAAAAAAATCAGCTATTTAAATCCAAAAAGATATATAAATAGCATTTGCTTTAGTTATTATCTGTTCTTGGGGGAGGAGGGTATATTTAATTCAGATGCCTCATTTAGAGCTTTGATCCCCTGGTCATAATAACAATAGCAACAAAAATAAATTGTATTATTTATAAGTTTATAGTATTATAAATTCAGATACTTCTAAAAGACTAAAAATTAAGCTCCAGTTGTTCAATATAAAACGGCTTTGAAATGTAATCTCTGTGGGTTGATTGATGTATTACATGATGTCTTTTTTCTTTCTCTGCAAAAACATTTTCAACATGCTTGATAGTTTTCTGAGTACAAATTTTTTTTTTCATTTCCCTCTGCACTCAATCTATTATCTTTTACAGTATTTAACAAATCAGTGTAGGAAATACAAAATTGAATTGCTTTATCCATAATCAAATTAATTTTATATCAACATTTTCTAAGGCCAAAAGATATGAATATCTAATAATAGCAACATTTGCGTTTTGCTGTAATAGTTAAAGAGTCATCATCTTTAAGGGACAATAAGAAGATAATGGAGACTAACAAAATTAAATACAGTATCACACTCATTCCTTTTTTATTAGGCTTCTTTAATTGCTATAAATCATATTCTTGTAGTCAGCAACTGGAATGAAGTTGGGTGGTTGAAGGAATTTCGATTGGGCGTTTAAAATTATGTTCCTTAACCAACAGTTCTTATAACATGATGTAAATATGAACTTGTTAAAACTTGAAAACTTGGTTTATTCAATTTTAAAGGGCTGTTTATCTCTCACATAAACAAAATCAAGCATTTTTAGGTGTTTCTGTGACCTTTTAGTGCAGACCAGCAACATCCTTTAGCTCACAACAGCTACATTCAACATTCCACCATGGAATCCCCTCAATCTCAACACCACAGGAACAGTCAAAATTTCTTTTGCTCAGTAACACAGCACAGATTATTGGCTTGATTATACAGTGTGCTGGTCACCTTTGACACCTAATCCATATGTTTCCTGCAGAGGCTGGCTGCTGAGTGTCCAAGGAAAGGATCACTGTCTTCCAGCACTCTTATAGCACCTCCTGAAAGCTGGATAACTATGACCAGGCAGCATATTCACACGAGCTCTTCCCTGTCAGACAGCCCCTCAGCCACAGGCTTTCCTGAAAGGGTAGGGGCAAGAAGGATTTTACTGGTCTTCCCACAATCTGGAGAGGTTTGTAATTAATATCCCAGCTTCCCACTGAACCTGCAGTGGATGGCTGAGCATCCTTGCACTTGCAACCTGTTTAAAATCTACCACCTCAAGGATCAACTCTTGGGAAAATCATGGGAAAGCAAATCCTGTGTATTCTCAGCCCTCCCCTGCAAGAGATGCTGCTCCAAATAAATCATAACTCTGAATGTTGGGACAACATTGTTAAACCCAGGCGCCCATTCACCTCAGTTCACAACCAAATACTAGCTAGAACCTAGTCCTGGGAGCTAGGTGAAGAATGCACTTGTCCTCTGATTTCATCAGCGGCGTGACAATGCCAAGCAGCTTGCTCTAAAATTAAGGTAGAAGTAAATGGAAATCTTCTCAGTCACATCAATGCCAGTCTGGCATTCCCACAGGGGTCCTCTAGCCACAGAGCAGCAAGCAAGCAAGCAGAGATGCCACTGCGGCAATGCTCTTCCAGCACTTCCCAACACTTATGCTGCAACCACGCAGTCCTGGTGGTATCGTTCGTGCCAAAACATTCCTGCTATTGCATAGTTTTGTGAGGGGGAAAAAAATACCTTCTCCATTTCTGTTTTAAATACAGCCAAGTGTGTCCAATCTTGATAGAAGAGCAAGGATGCTCTAAGTATATGTATATATAAATGTTAATATATATAATGTTATGTGTGACACATGTAACATTACATTATATAGTATATAATTATATAAATATATAATTACATGATATATATATACACTATATGTGCTATATATTATATATCGTATATAATATATATATATATTATATATAAAGGACAACAACACACACATTTGATTCTTGTACAAATGTTTGATATTCCATCTTGATTCTTAGTGATCTCTGTTATTTAAGAATCCTTAAAATTAAAAGACCATTTTTTTCTCTTATATTTCCCATAAATAATGTGAGATTTTTTTACATCGCTGTTCAGAAGTATTGAAGCATTAAAGCATACATTGTTTTATGTAGGGTCCAAGTGGAAACAAGCAATTATCTAGACTCCAAATTGTGGAAATAAGTATACAGGAGCCAAAAATCAACTGTGAAGAAAAGCTACATGTTTAAGATGCAAAATGAGACTTATGCCAAATTGGATTTCATGGAATAGAAAGCATTTGTTTTCTTTAGGAGAAAGAAAACTCAGATTTCTGTGTTTCCTCCAATATTTGTGGAATACAGAGTTAAAAATTTATTTTTACATGTAGCAAATGTGGTGTATATCTCCTAAATTCATAACAGTCTTGGGGTAAATCAGCTTTGCAATTATTATAGTGCAATTTTCACTCTCCAGAAATGCTATGGACTTACTGTTTACCTTTCAGTTGATTTTATTTGCAAGATTATATACCAAATGGTCCCATGGGCTTGCTGAATATATGGGTGCTAACAATGAAAAATGTGCATAGTTTTAATACCAACTTTGTAAATTGCCTTAATAATAGCCTGTATAATGTAATAGTATTTTCAACCAGTACTTTTAATTTCTAGCTCATAAAGCCTTTTCATTGAACCCCAAGGGTGTAGCTATAAAAGTAAGATTTAATTTTGTATATAATGTGGCCTAAATTAGTTTTAAAGCAATAGGAGAAACATGCAGCTCAAAGAGATGACTGAAATTATAATAACTTATTGAAATTTCCTATAGCAAAATTAATCATTATTTTCATTTTAACATAATTTGACATAAAAAATATAAGACTGATATAGGCCTAATCAAGGTGTATATTTGAAATGACTTTGCTGTAAATTACAGACCATAAAAAGAGTGTTGCAAACCGCATGACAGGAAATTATTTGAAGACACATCCAAAGTGTAAGTTGAGTATTTTTCTTTGATGGAATGAGTTAATAAAAAAATACTACTCCATAATAACAAAATGGTGTATTTATGTTTATATCTTTGACTACCACTGGAAGTCCGTACCCAGAAACTGCCAGCACAGTCTAATGGCTGTCAGTCTCGGCATGCTTGTCAACTGTCTGTGACATTTCGTCATTTTTTCCAAATACCTCTGCTGGAATCATGTGATTATACAAAATCTGTTTCTCAATTTCTAACCCTCCTGACTGAAGAGAAAATCTAGCAAGACTGAATGACAAAGAAGGTGAAAGGAGACAGAACATAAAGAAAGGCACAAAATTATTTTCTCAGACTCACTTTTTTAATTTATGTATTTTGCTCATCTTTGTTCAGGGGCTTGACACATTCTTGAATGCTTGGGCTTGGCAAGTGTACTCTGCTGAGCATCTTAAATACATGAAGAAGAAACCTTAAAAGTAAACAGACTGATACAAAGTCATCTACTCTATGAGAAAAAAACTGTGTTTAACCTGAATTTGTTTTTAGGGACACTACATAAAGTAGGGCCCAAAATTTTCCTGCTATACCATGGCTATGATGCTCTTTCTGCAGAAAGACATCTTCCAATACTGAATACTTTCTACTGTGAATAGTTCCTTTCGGGCATAAAAAGACATTGATTACAGCTATCTTTGCAACTAAATCAGATATGACTCCCAATCAGACAGGTAAAGGGCATAGGAGAATAAGAAAGAAGGGAAGATTTCTGGAACTACCAGAAGGCTTAGGTTATCCCCAGCATTGGAATACTATTTATAATGATTTCTAAATATAATAAAATTTATCACACTAACATATTGTATGAAGATCTCTGAGATCCGTTATATAAATGCAAGCACATCTGGTTTTTACTTACAAGACAAGTAACATTCTGTGTTTTGTTTAACTCTCTGAAAAGTCCTGAAAAGGAAAAAAAAGAAAAGAAAAAAACAAGTCTTTGACTCTTCTTCATCAAAACCATCAATGAAACGCAGAAAGGAGTGAGTCAGACATACTGCCTCAGTGTGCTCCAGCATTGTAGTACCCAAGTACATTTTGGACCCATCAGGAGACTGGACTTTGGAAAACTTTGCCCAAAGAGACCTACAAGTTCCTGATGCTGGCCCAGAGCTGTTTGTTAAACAGTAAAACTTCCCCCCAGTTTCGGTACGTACAGGCTCAGCCTCAGCAAGAGTGACTTTGTGGAATACCCTCTGTCAATGTTTCTTTTTTAAAGTTTATTTCATCTTTATAAGCCTTATTGATTTTTACAGCTGCTGCTGGTCTGACCCCAGGAATTGAATAATAGCTTGCAGCTCATGCAACACCACCTCCTACTCCAAAGTTTCACACACTGTATATTTTAAATACCTAAATAGCCTTGTTAACAATTTGTGTTTCTGAAGTCTTGCAACATATTTACTGCAAACAAAAAGAAATGTGTGTATCAAGCAGTCTAAATAATTAGACACATTAATTATACACACACATATACATTTATATACACAGGAAGGAGGAAACGGTATGTTAGCTGGATGTTAAAGTGGTGTTGTTACTAACATCCTAAAATCCATCATTTTCTTAGCTGTTGGGGGCTGTGGGAAGGAGACACCATGACACTGACCATGTTTGTGTAGGATGTCACATTACCTGTCCTCACACATATGAATCCATTTGTGCCATGGAGTGGCAGGTCAGTTTGCTCACCTCTCGGTATCGCATCACTTGGGTAAGGTGTAGGCAAGAGGAGCAGCCAGAGGCATGTGCAGGCAGAGCCCAGGGCTACAGCTTGACCATGTGCTTCAGGTGGCTACAAAGCTCTCAGTTTTGATGGAGTAGTTGTACACCCTTTGGGGCAGCAACCAGGCACTCTCTGGGGCACTAGAGACAGGAATCAGACAGATGTGCCAATGTCACAGTGCCCACCCTGTGTGACTGCAGCACCCAGGAGGATATTTTGGTCACATAACTAACTAAAGTTCAGAGAGTTAGGTAAAAGTAAACAAAATCCAATATGAAATATTTTTTTTTAACACTGTGTCATCTTGACAGTTAAATTTGTCTGTGGCTTAATTAATTAAATGAGATTGTATGACTAGTTGAGGCCACAGCTTTAACACCAGCATGAAAAGTATACTGTATTAAAACACCACCTAACTTTCAAGCTGAACTCTTTTCCTATCATATTTTTAATAAAATTATGCCATAATCAAGCTAGATTAAAAGAGATAGGTTCTGACAGAAAGGGAGGGGGACTGGCTTAATGCTGAAGGTCTGGTGACAGTGCCACAGGTGCTGTTCTGAGGATGGCATGAGTGCTGGGTGAGCAATATACCAGCAGTACAACAGGCTGCCAAGTGAAAAGTTGATCTAACATCAGTCACATATCCCCACAGCAGCACTTTAAAGGGCTGACTGTGAGCTACCAAAAGATGAACATGATATTAATTTGTTTCTGAATAAGCATTATTTTGATATATTTGTAATTTTTACAGTAAATGCACTTTGCTGAGTTATTTCAGTGATTTATTATTATTATTATTTTATTTTACTGAATTTGGGTGGGGAAATAATGGTTATGGCTGAGTTGCCACTAGAAGACAACTCAGGAGGACAATGGCAAATCCAAATGCTGAGGATTTTTCATTTGCTTGTCATGACATTGCTGGCAGTAATCAAATAGTCATGAAAGAAGCAAAACCCTACACTGGTCTGTTAGAGAGGTGGGTTTTCTCAGGTGGTTTTTGAGTAGTGGAGCTGAGGGCACTGCAGAAAGAATTTAAGTATTGCCACACAGGTTTTGAAATGCTACCGATGTGCTTTAAAATTAGTAAAAGCTGGTTTATTATTTGTTTTCTACTTCCAAAAATATACATTTTTGTCACATTCAACAGAAAACAATAATAATATGAAAGTCTTTGGAAACTTTTTCATTTTTCCTTTTCTTATCTGTGAAACCTTCAGTTATCCAATCTGGAAACAGAAAGAGTATTCTACTATGAAAAGTGATCAATTACAAATGATAAATAGCTAGTAGCAAAGTGCTGAAATTCCAGGCATTATGATCAGCTTGCAAACATCCATTGTGCTCACTAAAGTGTTCATTGAGTTATCATGAATAATGAACACAATAGTAAAAAAAATAAAAATTATTCAGTTAAAAATTGGCAAGGAAAAAAGTCAAGTAAATTATTCCATAAGATCAGTTTTCCCCTCCAGTTACTGCTTTATCCTCCTCTCCACAGCGAGAGCCACCAGGGCTTTTCTGCTTTCTTCCCAAAATTTTTTTGACAATCTACTACTGGACCCTCTTCCTCTCTGTCCGCAGCCTCAGTCTGTCTCATGGAAAATATCTGGTGAACTGCAACCAAGCTCCCCTTCACACACAAGTGCTCTAATCCACCAAACAAGAGCACCTATTTTGCAGAATAGAGAATGAACTCACCTATTTCATCCAAACCAGATTTATATCAATGTCCAGATTTAAGGCAGAGATGCCTAGCTGTTCCCTCATGGAGAACGAGATGAAAAGGAAGAGTTAAAATTTCAATTCTTTGGACAAAACACATGCATTTGTTCAAGGAAAAAAGTTATAACAAGAAGATATGCATGCCTGATGATGAATGAAAGCCTGTTTGTACCTAATGTATCGAAGAAATTGTTCAAGAGCAGTTAATTTTGCCATTTCAATGTCTTTATGAGTTATCTGCCACAGAAGTATGTGTTTTAAAAAGATGAGTTGCCTGGCAACCACTTTAACATAGAGCAGCTGACTTTTCTGAACTTTGGGAAATGTTTTATTCATCAGCTGGTAGTCTGCTCACTTCCCTTCATTTCCAAATTCCCTTTTCTGATTGTTTACATGCTTTTTACATTCTGCAGAGCAGCTTCATGGTCTATCCAGTACTGTTTGATAATGGACACCAGTTTTTTGCATAAGTCACTTTAAAAAAGCAACAGGTATTCATGTTATAATTCCTACTGCATTCATATTCATATCATCAAGCGAATTGACCTAAACTAGCCTTATTGCAATAGAATGTTTGAAAGGGTTGTATTAATTTTTTTCTGTTAATTAATAAAAACATCAATACCAGAGACATTGCTTCCCTTCAGGAATTACCCACGGATCTGTTGATATCAGTTTATGGGTAGAGAATAAAGAAGACACTGGTAGATATAAGGACAGAAAGACAAGAACTGTTTCAGATTACACCACTTGGAAATATTACAAGAAATCAGTGGAGGGTGAGAGAAGGAAATATACAGCAGAGAAGTTCTTGCCAATAATGAAATAGTTCCCAGGGGAAATAACAGACGTCTCTCATTCTGAGCCTTTTCCTCTATAATTTGTATGGCAATACAGAACCTGAACACACCAAAAGAAAGACACTGACATTTTGACCCACCTAGCTTTTTGAAGCCTTCATTATCAAACACAGTTTGATAAAGGCACCCTCATGTGTTGGCTTAAATCTCCGTATGGAGAAAACATTGTTTGATCTCCAGCTAGGAGACCACATCTCTTGAAGTGCTCACATGGAGTGCATACCTTGAGGCCCTGACCCGAGGAGCCAGTGTAGGGGATGTAGTTTTGGATAACAGTTTAGAAATTGTTAATGATGCCCTGAAAGAGGTTTGTGGTACTGACACCCTCGAAATCAGGGTAAGATAGCTTTCCTGTTTTGAAGCAGCACCAGTTAATGCACCGTGTTCACTTTTAATGAGCTTTTGTGTTTAGGAGGGTGTTGTTTACACATCCATGTAAACGTGTGTTAAAGGTACAAAAAATAGCACTTTCAAAAGGTTAAGTAAATGAAAAACAGGTAGATAGAAGTGGTATACCCAGCATCTGGCATTAGAGAAAGCTAAACCAAAAGGCAAGAAGAAAGAGGAACCAAGTTCTATTTTCCAAATGCAATGGGCAGATGCTTTGTTTTTAGACCTAAGACAAAAGTTTCTACCTAAATTTGTTCAGCAAAAGCTTGGAGAAAAGCCTATCCCAGTGGATCAAACCAAGAAGGAACCAGAACCAGCCTGTGTTGTTTACGCCTCTATGTAAACATGTGTTAAAGGTACAACAATATAGCATTTTCAAAAGGTTAAGTAAATGAAAAAGAGGTAAATAGAAGTGGTATACCCAGCCTCTGGCATTGCACATGTGTTATGGACATTTAACTTCATATTTTATCTCTAGTTCTAACTTACTGGTTTTGAACTAAGAGGAATTGGTTACTATTTAAGAAGAAACAATAATAAGCCAGTATATGTCATTAAAACTGCTCAACTATTCTCTTTATAAAGGCATTAAACAATGAACAGTGTCCAAGGAGGAGGGTTTGAATGGAGTACAGCATGCACAGGCCCTGGGCAGCACAGCGAGAAAACCCTCAGCAGTACTCCACTTAATGCGCTTCATTCCAAGAATGGATGAGGCAGTGGACCTGCTTCATGCAAAATTACACAGAAGCACATCATTTGTGTCATCACTCATCAAATTAAAATGTCCAGACAAACATAATGCCATTATCTCCTAAACTTCAGGTGTTCAACCATACTGGTACAGTGCTTTTATTTATCTCCCAGTCTTAATGTACTGGAGGGCTACAAGCACCTCCTGTGCAGAGTAATCTTTGAGAAGTGTCCTTTAAACAGAGTCTTTTATGGAACCTTTCTTCTATTGCACCTTGCTAAGGGTGATTGCACTGAGTGAGAATTTGGCCTTGTTCATGCTCTCTTTTAGGAGACCTTTAAATTATTTGCTTTCTGGAGAGACATATTCATAACATATTTTCAAAAAATAGACCTGAAATCTTTTCCTAAAGAAGTATACCTGATTTAAGTCACTAGCAAAAATCCCATTGAATTGAGTAGAATCTGCATTTTACTCAAGGGTTTCACCAGAAAGATGGGGGGTTTGGCTCAGAAATACAAGACCAGCTGAATGCCTGAAATTGCCTTGTTGCCGTACAGTTATGCTGTTCAAAGCATCTCATATATAGATCTACTGAGTCCTGAAGATTTTCATGAGTATACAAGCACATGTAATTTGTGTTAAGACAGAACTACACGCACAGACTGGAGGATTACCAAAACACCAGAGAGATTCACATTCATCCATTTTATAAACTCAAAGCAGTATACCCATATCATCCTGCATCTCGTGTAACTTTGGTTGGAGTCATTGAACCCTTCACCAGTAATGGTCAAAACAAGCCCAAATACAACTGTGGAAGTGTTATTACTGGCAGAGACCACAGCAGGAATATCGTGTGCGTATGTTAGAAATTAAATTCTTACTCCAGCTATCATTTCTACTTAATGCACTCATGTAGTTCAAAAATATTCATACTAATTTACAGTAACTTTAAGTTAAAAGTCATGGTAAAGTAATCAGGACCTGATGAACAAGATCTAGATCATTTCATTCCTATCTTTTTGGATGCTGCTTCCATCACAGTAGAAGTCTCAGTTTCTCTGTGTGTGTGTCTTCCTTAGACAGATTAGGAAATATTTATCAGTGAATATTTAGATCCAATTTGTGCCCATGCAGTGACACACATCTGTACTACCACACTTGTATAAAATTACATTCCATTTCTCTGCCCCTAACTAAGGTGGTTGGAAATCACCTTCCAGATTCCTATAAACAGTAACGGAAGTTAGAACCATAGAATCAGAATACTTAGGTTGTTTACATCCAACCTTTCCTTCAATAGGGAGAAATGATTCCCTAAAGGAAATCCATGTGGTTTAATAGCCTTCTTATGCCTATTCTTGGCCTGCTACACAGTTTGGTCTTTACTTCTTTTTCACGTAAAAGACTCCCTGTAGCAAAGCACAGAATTTTGAAGCACAGATGAAGCATGCATATTTTGAGCAAGACTAAGTATTGCATCCCTCCACAGTTTTCTTATCACCCAGTCAGTGTCATTGACAGCACAGGTCTCTGGAAAGCAAAAAATCTTCCTATTTCTATCTCAGTCCTCTGGTTATTTATTAAATGACACTTGAGATCCACTTTCTTGCCCTCTAGAGGAAGAGTCAGATGCCACATGTATTAGCTACATGAAGCTACCCAAGAATTTAGTGTGCTCAACTATTAAAAATTCAAGGGAAAATTCTTGCTTCCTTTCAAATCTTTAGTTTTCTGAAGAAAAACACAAAAACTAAAAGTCAGGCAAGCAGTGACACATATTGCACAAAAGAAACGGTGTTCAACAAGGAAAAAGAAAAATAAATGTCTTGCTCGGATATGGTTAAAATGTATACTTTTTTAAAAAGTTTACTTGTTGGCCTGTTCTCTGTTGCACAGCACTTTCCTGGCATGCTTTATTTATGTACCTATTATTTTATTATTATTACTTATTATCTGTTAGAAATATAGCTATTATATATCTATTATATGCCTACCAGATGCTCTTATATCTATCTATTCTAAATCCATTTCTCTGTCTGCAAGAGAACCTGTCTCAGGAGTGTCTGATCCCAAGTGATTGGATTACTAGTAACTAACACGGACAGTACCAGTTGGTGAACTCCTTATACTGCCTGTGCTGCGTGCTCTCCAACACCAAATACATATTTAGAAGCCTTAAGGAGACAGCAATTAGGTGAGGTAATGGTTATTCTTAGCCTATTATCTCTCACGCAAATGCTGTTTCCATAAATAGAACCTGTAGGATCCATCAAAACATGGAACATATTTTAACGTATGCTGATAGCATGAGAATGAGATGGGATCTTCAGATTTGTTTTCAACTGAGTAAACATGGGGATTTTTAGGACAGGCCTTCTGAGATGTCATGGGTTAGTAAATACATGCAGATGGCAAAACAAATTGGCATAATATTAATTGAAACGCTCACTATCCCTTCAAGAATTATAATTCTAGTTCAGCTTTCTAATGGAAAGGAATTTGTTGCACTGTAACTTGATACTATTACTACAAACTAAATAATTTTATTTTTTTTAATCAAAAAGACTGCTGGTTTCCTTAAATCTAATAGTAATTGAATCCACATTTTCTGAGCTATGTAACAAACAGCTTTTTTATGCATAACTTGTATTCATGTTGGAACACGATATATTTTCAAAGGCATTAAGGAACAAAGTGCATAAGCAGTCAGATTTGAATATAACATATTATACCATTCAATCAGCTTACTATAGGCCATAGCTTTAAAAATAAAATTATACCAGTACTACATGCATTTGTGCTCCAGAGGGAGATGGTTAATTCTTCAATAAAAAGGAGAAGGATTTGCATCTGCCCTGGCTGACAACATAAAAGATCAACGTTTTTCTTATACTTAGGGCAAAACATTCTCTGTAAAAACCAAGTTAATGCAATATTAAAGCTGCAGAGTTAAGCATATAAAAATGAGGATAGGCATAGCTAACCACAGACATTCAACCTTAATTCTATCCTTTGGTGCGTTTGCATTAAAATGTGGTTTGGCATTATGCAATCACTTCATTAGCAATACAATTAAAAATATTAAGCAGCAGAAGGTATGGGTCAATCATACCAAATCTTGTCATTTGAAAAGAAAATTTGTAGAACTAGAGTGTATATGGTGTATTCTAAGCTTTTACCATATTATGGCTTGGGCAAGATTTTATCCATAGTCAGAAATGCAGTATTTCTTATTCTTCATTTTCGAAGTTACTCACAGACTCTTCTGATATGATAAACAGAATACAATCAGGGAACAGGAGCATAAAAGGAGAAAGATGCACTATATTTTATACATATGACACAAATTCTCAAACTTCAGCAAGCAAATGAGTCAGTTCAAAGACTAACATTTTATGCAAAACAATTTATTCTTAAAGGCCCTAGTTCTCAAAAGCTAGAAATACTTTTTTCTTCCAACATAAACTGTTTAACAAATATAGTAATATCTTTCTTAATGAGCTACTTGGAAAAGCAGTCCTGCAATTTTTTAGGTGAAAAAAAAAATGTATTTTCATATCGGAAATTTGAAGCACAGAAACACTACTAAATCCAAAACATTACTTCACATTAGTTTGTTTTTTTTTTTTTAATAATAATTATATTTCTCTCAAAAGATAAATGCTTTACTTGCTAAAATTCTACCCAATTCTTTTGGAATCAATTTAGCAAATCAGTCAAGATACACTCTACGGCACCTTTTTTGTTCATGTCAGAACCTCCCCACCAAGGCCTTGCCTCCATGCAGTTCCTGCACCAAAGTAATTAAATCTATTGGAAAAATGGTTCCATTAAAATCAGTGCCACTTCATATCACAATCAGAATATTATTGGTATAGACTGTATTGCTACCACTGCTGCTCCATTTTGTTAAAGCTATACTGAAATAAGTATCTTTATAGCTAACACGCTTGTGTCCACACAAAGCTGTTAGATTGATTTAAACACTCTATTTTCCCAGCAATTTAGCTAAATTATTAAAACAATGACATAAAAAGAAGGACATAGAGAGCCAGATGATAGAAACCAAAAAACACTTTCACCTCTTGCTTTCATCACCTTTTGTTTGAATTAAAATCCTGCAGATCATGTCTAAGCCTATAGGCACAAAAAGCAACAGCATTAAAAAAAAGAAGGGGATTTAGAGTGTTCTGCAGCATTCACCTCTTTTCAGTAAGAGCTGCGAACAGTAGAAACAAAGTAAAATTATCATTAGTTCAGGAGTGTATGAAAGTGTTCTTTTAACAAGAAAATATTCCATTTTCAGTTTCTTTGCCATTTGTAAAAAAAAAAAAAAAACTCTTTGAAACTTGTTCTCATTATCAGTGACTTATTTCCTTTTTCCTGAACCTGGAGTGTAATAATGGTCCAAATGTAATAGCCTTGACCTTTATAGGTCTTCTCAGGGAGGTCACGGAGAATTTTGTTAAAGTCACGAGCAAAGATTTCAACTAGCAATAAGACAATGCACTTAGATTACACATTACTTCAAAATATGTATAAGGGCTTTATCTCCTGGAATGTATATTGTAGCTGTCCCTGTGGCTAGCCACACAATCAACATCTTTTCAGAAGCAGGGAAACTGAGGCACACCGAGAGTGAATTACCGCTGACTGAAACTGACAAAGATGGAATTAGAGATCGGGTTTTCTGCATCCAATACTCACTTTAACCACAGTCCCATCCTTCCTCCCAGTGCTGTCCATGTTCTCCCATAAAAAGACACAGTTATTATTTAAAAATGAAGCGTGGGAAGATTTGTGCAGATGAACACTGATATTACTGCTCTTCTGTGGTGCTTATTTGAAAATCCCAAGGAATTTTCGTCTTGTTAGGCAATGCTCAATAATAAATTTTGTCTCCACTCTCCTGCCTGTTTCATCCCATTGTCTCCTTTCTTAACACACTGCACATCAGGACTGCCATTTTTGGTACAGCTCTAAATTCAGTTCTCTATTTCTAACTACCAGAGTATCAGGCTGTTAAAAGGAAAATAGAAGGAGCTCTCCATTTCAGAAAAGGGCAAGAAAACTGGCACAAAGTGAATTTTAAAAGCATACTTATCAGGGAGGAATCCCTCGTGCCTTTTCTCCCACCATTTTGTGAAAAACATTAAAAAAAAAAAAATGGCAACCACTAATATTCAGATTAATAAAGACTCATATGACTCCCAGCTGTTGACTATAAGTGGCAATCCGTGTGCAGTCTTTGTACCCAATGTGGTTTTCACAATACCCATATTTGTTTCTGCCTCTCAGTCAAGCTCCAAATAGGAACTGGTATGTAGTAGGGTCTGTGAAAATAATTTATTGTCTGTCTTACATTTAAGGATCTGCAAAAAGAATGTGAAAAAATGAGGAAGAAGGTTTTTGTCCATTAATCAGGACCTTATAGAGAAAAAGAATGAGGTTTTACTTGTTAATAGTGAACAGCGGTTCATGCTTTTAGATTTCATGACTTTCCATAAGGCACAGGCATTCATATGGTTCTCACATTTTCTTAGAAGTTTTACAGACGTGAAGTTTAAGCATTTACCAAAAGCTGCAAGAAATACTGTTTTCTCTGAAAACATTAAGTTTCCCTTGCTGTGCCATCTTTTTAAAGCACATTCTAGTTTTCCATAGCCAAACATATTAAATATTAATATAACACATTTATATTGATTCCTGTTTATTTTCTAGTGAAGCATAACAATAAGTATTGTGCAGTTTGACAGTGCTAGCTACTTTATCTCCAACTACTTTTTAAATGCTATCTTTCAGCTTTGTAGGGAGATGGCTGATTGGAAAACCAAAGGGAGTGAGTGCTCCTCTCCTCCTGTGTGCTCCTAGGTCAGCCAGGCCAGTGGATGCCCAGCCCCAAGGAGGTTTCCCACAGTCGGATGATGCCGGGAAGGAGGCAGTGCCACCCTCCCAGCCACTCTCTCCACACCATGGGGAGCAGAGGAGGCCGTGGGAGCAGTGCTGGCATGGTCTGCAGTCATTGCATTCCTCCGCTCCCCAGCTATCGTGGCGGTCCCAAGGGTGTTGCTGCAGACAGCAGTAACTTAAAACAGCCTTGCTGAGTGCACTGCTGGCAGCCCCCAGCCTGTGGGAGCATCTTGTACAGCCTCCTTTGAACACCCTCACTCCTGGGTTCAGAGCCAAGCTCGGTCTGGCCACACACAAGTTTGGGAGCTTATGGAGGTATGGGCCCGGCTACTGGTGAAGCAGTGCCTGGGAAGTTGAGAGGTTGCCTTTCTTTAAAGAATAAAAATGCAAACACCTATAGGAACTTCAGCTGAGCAGCACCTTTGCAAAAGCAACATAAAGGTAAGGTTTCGTGGTGAACAGCCTACAGAAATGGAAAAAAACTTGTTTTATTTCCTGCAAATCAGGAACATATGTTTACTAGTTGTTAAAATGGACTTGTGTATTAACTCTTTAAAGCCTAAACATTATCATATACGTGGAAGAAAAAGGACAACAACTGCCAATATTTATCATACAATTTCTATGCAAAAAAAAAACACATGATGAAACATATTGCAGAATACAGATACATTGCTAAAGAGATGTGGTTTAATAATATTCTTCATTTGAAAACTATTCTTCCATTGCATAATTTTATAAATCATGTGAAAATATTCCTATTGAAAGCAAGTATGATTTATACTAATCACTCAGAGGCAGCTGGAATATGAAAAAACTTGATGCATTTACTGTTTGAAAAACAAGGCACTATAGTTATGGACACAAATAGAAATCAAGACAGTGGCTCTTGGGAAAAGACATACAAGAATTTTAAATCAGGAATTGCATGCTCTCCTTCACTAATTATATAATTATGACTACAATACGAAACAAAGCATGGCTTTAGATTTGCTTGTTTATTTGGCTGCTTTTATTTAACTGCATTCAGATGCAGTCACTGATACTTCCAATCTTATAATATACCATTTCCGTTGTGTTCAAACATCAGAACAGGTTACTAAAAACTGCAATTAATTCTACATGCTCTTTTCTGGGTTTTTTTTAATTATGTATTCTGATTCAATCAAAAACTTAAAGGCAAAATTCTGAGTGAAATGTATGGTCTGTACTATCAAGCAAGTCCCTTCTAGTTGTAGAATCACTGAATACTACACCAACAAGCAGACATTTGTATCTCCAATGTAATTTAAGCACATGTATCATGGTATAGTGCTAGCAATCATTTTCCATAATAAATTGCTTTAGTAGCATCTACAAATACAAAATGCCAAGAAATGCGGTTCAGTTTAATTTCTGCTTTATATGTACTGTTGTATCTATGCTGGGTTTAACGCATTAACTTTTGTTAGAGTGTTTATAGCCATAAAACTCAGGGTCCCAGTCTGCAAGCTCTCTCAGGACATGCTCTGTACTCCTTAGCACACTGACAGATGCCAACCAGCCACATGTCCAGCCTTAGATAATCTTAAGATCTTTTCCAACCCTAACTGTTCTACAGTTCTATGACTTTCTGCCATGCAAACCCAGGCCTAAAAGGTACATGAGTACTAAAAGAGCTAGATTTCTTCTCCACACTGTTATTCTGAGATAATATCTAGCTTGACCTGTCACTTCTCTCTTTGTTTGAGGTGTACAGACCCACTGAGACCTGAAGGTGATGAAGAATCCTGAGTCAGCCCTGAAGTCTCTGCTGAACATTCAGACACAGTGGTGGCCTACATGTTTTCAGGTTTTGAATCCATCCAGCCCTTACTTTTCTGTCTCTAGCAGCTAAAGACGACTTCAACATCCATGTTGTTTAATTGCCAAGGCTAAGTATGACTCACAGGCAATCTGCTGGGTTGTGGGTTTATATTTGGCAATTTTGCCACTTCAGTGAGTTTAGGCTGCTCCCCCATCTCCCAGGTTCTTCCCTATTTCTTTTTAGCCAGTCCAAATGTGGTTCATGACAGAACCACAAACACAGTGGTGCCAGCTCAACATGGGGCCTTTTCTTCTGGCAGCTGAGTAGTTGGGAATATTTTTCGCATTCATGTCACATTTAAAGCTACAAAATTTGGTATCTGGGTATTGAAAAACAAGTAGCATCCATCATCTCTTCTGAAAACATAGGTCACTGAAGACCTAAAACAGCAACAAGAAGTGTGAAGCACCTTAGAAACTGACTGAGAAGAAGACAGCTCAACCAAAAGAATGCTTATCCTCATCTCTAAATTGGAGAGACATCAATTTGATAGGTGGACCACTTGGTGGATAAAGAACTGGCTGGTTGGCTGCACACAAAGAGTTGTGCTCAATAGCTCAATGTCCAGCTGGAGGCCAGTAACGAAAGGTGTCCCTCAGGGATCAATATTGGGACTGCTCTTGTTCAACATCTGTGTTGATGACATGGACAGTGGGATTGAGTGCGCCCTCAGCAAGTTTGCCGATGACACCAAGCTGGGTGGTTCGGTCAATAGGCTGGAGGGAAAGAATGCCATCCAGAGGGACCTTAAGATGCTTGTGAGGTGGGCTGATGCCAACCTGATGAAACTTAACCATGACAAGTGCAAGGTCCTGCACCTGGGTCAGAG
>JAOEHX010061859.1:0-10706 GCA_025448015.1 Bolborhynchus lineola | reverse complement strand
TGGACAGAGCCTTGGGTGACATGGTTTAGTGGGAGGTGTCCCTGCCCATGGCAGGGGGGTTGGAACTGGATGAGCTTCAGGTCCTTTCCAACCCTAACTATTCTATGATTCTATGAACGGGGTTGAAATTCAGAGCAGTGCAAGGTCAGTGTCCTCAGTCAGTGACCATCATCTTCGCAGAAACAGAAGTGGTGCAAGTCTGTGCTGCTGCCTGAGGGAGTGCAGGCCTTGTGGGAGGAAAGGGATGGGCCATGAATCACCCAGCCCTGCAGGAAAACCCATGCTGAAATGAGATTCACAGGGAGAGTCTGAGATTCACCCTGGAGAGGCTGTGGTGGGAGGAGAGGCGGGGACCGGGATGGCTCAGCCCGCAGGAGAGGTGGCTTAAGGTGTCTAAATGTGTGGTGCAGGGAGTAGGGGAGATGGAGCCAGGACGTGTCAGTGCCACCCAGTGACAGGGCAAGAGGCACATCTCTAATCCTTGCATCTAGCATTGTTACAGGACCCATTCAAAGCCACGTGTGACAGTCTTTCAACTCCAGGTGGTGTTCACTAAACGCGTCCATGTATGTGTGGGTGAATCACAAGTTGATGGCTCAGCTATCCCATATTTAAAATGCAGACTCATGGCACAGTTAAAATTGGCATAAGTAAGAACCCCCTGTTTCTCTGAACTGAGGCAAGCCCCATTTCTGCAGAGCAGGACAGATCAGAAAGAACAGATTTAACTGTGTCAAAAACGTTAACAAAACTGGTACAGTGATTTCATCAATCCACCAATTTAAGCAGTCACAGCCCCTAGGTAAGGCACTCACTTGCATATGGTCATCAGGACTTTTAATAAGACATAGTTTAGCTGTCTAATTATTTCAATCACTGGCCTAAAATGAGCTTTCCATAAACCCATTGATCTACCTGGTCTGGAAAGCCTTCTGCAGCCTTAGGACCAGCTCACTGTGTTTAAGCCTCCCCCAGATACTCTTCCTCCTCGTGAGGAAGATGCTCAGCCTGGTGTGTCTCATGCAGTACACAACCAAGCAGCTAACCAGAAGTTGCAAACACAAACTCTAGTCCTTCCAATTGAGCTCATCACTGGGGAAATGAGCCACCCAGGATGTGCTGTAGTTGGTTCCTGATAGACCCTCCTAGCGCTGTTTAAGAAATACAGGGGGTGGAAGTAGACATTGACCTTTTGTCTCACTATCGATACCAGTGCTGGGAGTGTTAATTCATTCGAGCTTCATTTGAGCTGTTGTTCTCTGCTCAGAAGGGATTTCTGAAGCACCGGTGTTTCCACAGCCATGACAACTGATCAGGTTTTCTACTTGTGAGACTGCACCCCCTTCACCAGGGCTTCTCACTGCCCCAGTGAGCCAGGAGCCTTCCCAGTTCAGCTGGGGGAATGCAGGAAGGAATCACATGTGGAAAAGAAGACAGCAAACACACATCAGCTGGGCAATCGGGTCAACTTGTCCAAGTTGGTTCCCCTCTATTCCCCATTTCAGTTTGTGCTGTTCAGAGGGATGCAGCATGCACTGACAACAGATCCTGGCCTGCCTGTGTGCCAGTGAGCACTGAGAGTGTTTGCTTTAATTTGCCTTGTGTTGGTAGATACAGATGCAACTGACGCAGTCCCATTCATTCAGATTTTGGTGCAGAACCGCTTGCAAAGCTGAGGTGCCGGGGTGAGTTTTGGCAGCCACATCCTTCCCTGCCTGATACCAGCCCTGCTTTGGGTGCCAGGGGCTGGCAGGAGCCCTCATTAGCCCCTGTTCCTCCCTCCCAACAGACCTGCCCTGTGTTACTTCTTCCTGCTTTGGAAGAAGGGGCCCTGTGAAGCTTAACCTGTACAGGAAAGCAGCTCCTGGTATAAAAAAGCCTTCCTTTTCTGAGCAAACCAGTTGACATTGTATTTCTTCAGTACATCACCTGGTAGGTCTATAGAATAGTTTCACTGTGACTTTTACCATCATCTCTGCACTCTTATTCCACAGTTAAGAGCCTCGTTAGAAATTAAATTATTTATGAAAATCATTACATCTTTTCCTGGCATATATAATAGAGTGTTGTGTGAAAAAGCTACAGTGACAGTTGAGAGGTCCACTTGTAACCTCAACTTTGCATTGAACCTGATGTAGAATATAGCCTGGAGTATAACAAGGAAGGTGAAACGAGCATCTTTGTAACAGGCTCTTTATCTTCAGCACTTCCATACCTCCCACTGCTGTAGCATCTGACCACAGGCACTGTGTTGGCAGGAAGGTGGTAAGGAGAAGTCCAGAGCAGGGAGGCAAATCTTGCTATCTCATGTTCAAAGCCTGCATCATGCTTGCTGGCCCATATCTACAGCTTAATTGCTCTTTCAAATGAAAGCTGTGAGAATGCACAAGCCCTGAGCTCATCCCACAGCTGAGAACAGAGAGCACTTCACACACCTAATTCCCAGCACCTTAGGAGCCCTTTTCCAGAACTGACTTGGCCACTTGAGTTTGATTCAAAGCCGCCCAAGGGAATAGATTCGCTCCCATTCAACTCTGGGCACTTTGAAGCCTGCACCAAAACCAAACACTTCCTTTGGAAGTCTTCCTCATTCCCCCTTCCTGGGTGGGTGAAGCCAGTAAGCACCTGCCTTCCCTTTGGGTAGAAATAGCTGCATTTCACGAGGCTGCAACTGCAGTGCTAAGCAGCACGTTGGAGAAAAGCACAATAGAAAGAACAGAACGGAAGGAAAAGGCAGCGACAAGAATTTCAGAGGAAAAGCAAATGATGAGTACAGGAACATAGAGTAAGAGAGAGGCTCAATCTTCGTGACAAGGGAAAGGCTTTCTTGGTTAGTGGGTTTTGCTCAGCTCTCTGCCTATTAACATAACCCTGTTAATATGAAACTCAGCAGACGTTCTCCCCATTAACATGGGAATGTGCCTACCTGGCTGATGTGACGCGGGAGAAGACAGGTAACATCTGTTACACAGCAGAATATGAATCCGTTAGCAACTGCCCTGCGCCAGCTATCAAAACTGATTTGTGTTTCCATCTCACTAATGCTTTCCAAAAGCTATCAACAGAGGATAGGAAACTTTGTGCTGAGAAGCACATTTTGGTGGAGGCTTTGAGCAAGTTTGACTTAAACCCTCACAGGGTTTAAGATACAGTGTGTAAGATACAAAACCAAATTGAAATGAAGAAGTATACCGGCTTGAGCCCAGGCCAGGCTCCAAAGCAAGCTTGAAAGCTGTGGTACAGGACTATGATTAAGTCATGGCCACATGTAATAGGGGAAAAGAGAGATTAAAACTTATACCTATTATGAAGAACAATTTGCGTTTTCCTGGAATACAGCACACCCTGTTCTTAGGAAGTTTGAGGGGCTTTGGGAAGGAATGAATGGGGCTCTTTCTCTGCCTGTTGGGAAGATCTGCAGCTTGTAGGGTTTCTTTATGCATTTCACATTGCTATAGATGATAAAGAAACTTCTGCCTATTCACAGGTTCATCAATGGCGAGAGCAGAGGGCTCTTGCTGTGGTGTACCTTGTCAGGAGGAATGACAGGGAGGGTGCTCAGTGTCCTCAGACAGGTCTTAGAGATCAGGGATCTGTACTGAGCAATCTACTATGGTGCAAAATGCTTTTTGGGTTTTAATCATAAAGACAGTTTCCATTCATGGCACAAATCAAATAGAGGAGATAACTGCTCACTGAAGTAAACCATGCAAACAACATTTCCCTCTCACTTAATGGGCATAACAGAACCTTATGAATGCAAAAGTAATTGCTGATCTTGTGATCTGGGGGGAAGCTGCATGCCTCTGCCACACAGTGCAATATCCTGTGAGTTTTCATTTTAAAAGACTTATTATTGCATAGCTAAAACTGCCATCCTCAACCGGATGGATTCCTGCCCTCTAAATCAAGCTTGGTGAGACAATGCTCTCAGCCAAACAGTATTAAAGACAAAGATGCCTTTCCTTTAAGGAAGGTGTTAGCTTCAAAGCTAAGCAAGGATTATAGTCATGGTAACGTGACTAAGCACAGGAGAGAGGTTGAGGGAAGAAGAGCCATAAAGAACTGGCCTGGCCAGATGGCCAGCTAGTGCTCATCACCCCAACCTTGCTCCGGTCCCTGCACTACGCCTCACTGAAGCCTCACTGACGTCCAAGGTCTTGGACATAAATACACCAGATGTGGCAGTCCTAAGAGTCAGATGGCACATTCCCAAGGGCAGTTCAGGCATGCCGGAGCTGCAGCTCCTGGGATGCATCCTGCCCCATGTGCTGCATTGTGCAGGCAGCAGCTGCGCAGCAGAGGAGGCACAGAGCATCTTGTGTGGATGTGGTTGGGTGTGGTGAGGGTTAACATCAAAATGAACTTGTGTATTTCCTCATTGCATTTGATGCAACTGCTCAAATGTGGTGCTGGGGGGTGGGGAGGGCTTCCTGGAGGTGCTGGGAAGAAGGGGGTTCACTGAAATGTGTTCCTGCTTCTGCCCTGCCCGTTTGTACCAAGAGAGGGTTTACACTGGGGTGGGAGGATAGAAAGAAAACACAAGCAGCAAACACACTGTAAAGGGACTGTTCTACTTGGCCTGATAGGAAAATGGCAGGAAGAATTCATATGCCTTTATGTTGCTCTTGAAGTCAGTCCTAGATGCTGGAAAATGACTGCTCAGACAAGAGACACCCACAAAATATCCTGTTTACCCAGCTCTGCAACGTTAGAACTTGTTGGTGCTGCTGCTTTTTCCCTTAAAACCCCCACATCAGAGGCAATTGCAAGAGAACTTCAGCTTGCCCTGAAAAGAAAACCGATGAGGGTCTTTTCACCTTGTAGCTGCAGAGAAGGAGCTTGAAAACGAGGCACAAAAAGGTTCTTCAACCAGAAGTCGAACAAGAATGGAGCATATCTGCATGGTTTAGTACCCAGTGGATCTAAGGGAGTGTTGGGCTTGGCTCTTGAGTGTCACCGCTGACTCTTCCTCTCGGTGCTCTGTCTGAGCCCTGGGCACCTCCGCACCCTGTGCGTGCCCATCTGCTCCTAGAAGCAGGCACGGGCTGCAGAGGTGGCCGAGCAGCAGCATTTGCACGCAGCCAGAGCAGCAAGCGTGAGCAAACCCAGCCTGCCATTAGTAACCATTCACCTGCGCTGCGAGACGCTCCTGAAGCTGGGACACTGTCCTAAGAGGCACACAAACCCTTTCACAAGCTCTTTCTGGACCTAGCGCAGGAACCGGCAATGCCGGTCCTTTATGTGGACTGGAGGTATTCTTACAATGCAGCCTTCTGCTGAGGACCTAGCACCTGTACTGCCAAACAAGTAGGTTTTCACTTGGAGTCAAATTTGGGCTTTTACTAAACTAAATTTAAAACACAGAACAGGATTGAATTAGTTTTGAGCTACATATAGAGCCAAGCTGTATTTTAAAAGACTTTTAAATGCAGATATATTGAATGTAGGAAACACTCACCCAAAATGCATCTTTGAACTGCAGCTGTGTCATTATCACCGCTCTGTGGAGGGCGAGGAATCCTTTGGCAAGTTCTCTCTTGGGTGAGAGCAGCAGCAGCCACAGCTCTGAGCCCTGTTGCTTTACCCCAGCCAAAGCAGAGAGTGAAGCACATCCACAGCCCTGTCTCTTCTGAAGTCAGGCTGGTGAAAACAGCATTGGGCAGTTGCAGGCAGCTCCACGTGATGACCTATGGCTGGGATGGGACAGAGGGGAAAAAAGCTGTGGCTCACACAAAGAGACATGCACGCACTCAGCACCCTAACCCCAAACCTGTTTCTCTGCTGGTAGACAGTTAATATTGAAATGAGGAAGCAAAGAGATGTCAAGTGATGTCAGGCTGCTCCTTGCTGTGGGTGCGTGCGAGAGGCTCGCAAGCTAAAAACCAAAGAAGTAAAATTCAGCTCTCTGATTTGATCAGCTACAGGAGAGAGAGCAATTGAAATGCAAAGGAAACCAGCACAATACAAAGAGATAAGCTGCGGAGGAAATTAGTGCCAAACTGTCATAGAATGCAGTGGTCTTACAAAGAAAAAGCTGTAAAAGAAGCCTATGAGCCACGTTTCTCCTGGGGTTGGAGGGGCCCATGTGTTTGCACATGGGAAGTGTAGCTCAGTGTTGCATTTTTGCAACTGAAAAAGCTTTTCAAGACTGGTTAAATTAAGAACACCGAAGTGTGCAGGTGGCTGCACGCTTTTAGATACCTGTATGTCTATACAGAGAACGTTCTGATTTGCATGCCCTCATGTAAATATTGCTGTGAAGAACCAAGAGATGTGAAATTTAGAAGTGAAATCCAAACTCTTGATAAAGGAATTACAATGAGAGAGCTGAGAGTTTATTGGCACCGGGCCCTGAAGTGATGCTTCACAGACCTTGTCCGGGTACCAATAGTCCCTCCATGAGCGATCGGTAGCTGTGTTTCAGAGTTTCTTTCCTTGTGGTCTGAAGAAGGCAGGGAACATGCAGAGACTTTGAGAGGGAAAATGAGGAGTGCAGAGGGCAGAAGGGAGGTGTGAAATTGCTTTGATTGTCATAAGCAGCAGGAAAAAAGCATCGTTGTGTAAGAGGGGGAGCAGCAGAAACGCGAGGGTTCGCTTGCAGAGGGTGCTGAGGGGAGGAGTGATGCCTCCTTCCACAGGGAAAATTCCCTGAAACGCGTATTCTGAGGGGCTGGGCACTGCTCATAACACCTGATACGTAAGCAGAAAAGGAGTCTTTTAAAGAGTATTTTATCTCAGTCTGTGTAAATCTAAATGTTTCCTTTCACTATTTCCAAATCTTAGCTGTTTCGATCACTTTGGGTCTCACAACAATGCCTGGAGGGCACTTTGGCCCTCAAAAATGATATCCTACTTTCTCATTATGTGTACTTTGATCTCCAACCAAAAAGCCAGTTACTTGGTGGGCTCTGGCACTGGGCTCTCTGCCTGTCCCGGCCAGGACAGTCACCTCCCTCGGGAGCAGCCTCTCACACACAGCTTTGTGCTATAGGGGTGTTCATCTCTTGCTGCTGCCTGGAGGAGAGCCTATACCATGCTCTGAATTCAGGTGTTCTGATGAGCTGTCAGACATCAGGTGATGCGAGCCCAGCCCCTGGCTCCGATGAAGCAGGGCTCTTGGGCAGATGCTTGCTTTGGAGCCATCACCAGCATCTCTAGGTTATGTCCAGAGGGTGCTGTGCCTTCCAGGGGCAGTCAGGCCCTGGAAAAGGGAGGAAAATGCCTCAGTTTTGCAGCTGAAGAAACTGAAACCTGTAGCAAACAGTCAGGGCAAACACATCAGTGCGAGAGGCGCAGGCCTGGGATGGGGTTGGAGCTTCACAGCCTCCAAGGTGCGAGTAACACACAGAATCCACAACCGTACGTGCTCCCTTCCCCACCTTGCTTGGGAAACAGCTCTCTGCAGAGCCTCAGGTGCACCTTCCCATCGCACTGGCCGTGACAGGGTTCAGGAAAACTGGGGTAGGATTATTTGCCTTTTCTCCCATAAGCAGAAGCACCAAATCACACCTAAATGTGTTGCAGTGGGCATTTACTAAGTTTGTGCTGAGCTGGTCTGCTGCAGCTGCTGGTTCGTAGCATGCAGTTACTTGTTTTAAGCTTGAATCATTTAGCAGAGCTTGAAATAGCACCAAGAAACAGCAGTTCCCAAGAGCTGTCTGTCCTAGAAGATACAGCAGCTTCCTGAGTGACCCAGAAACTCATCCTTGTCCCTTTCCCGACCACGTGTGTCAGGAGGGCCCTGTGAGCCTTCCGTAAGGCTCCCATAAGGAATGCTGCACCTGGAGAAGAAATCCTCCTAAAACCGTCCTCTGAACAGAAACAAGGCAGCACAGTGGTCAGTCCTCAGGTCTCATGGCTGGGTTCATATTTTGGTGCGAGGGACCCCAGTTGTGGGAAGCCTGGAAAGGCTGTGGGAGCTGTGCAGGGGGCAGGGAAGGGGAGCAAACCCAATGAACCTTGGCTGCTAAGTGCTGGAATGGCTCTGCTGAAACCACCCTGAACTTCATGAAGTTTTCCCCCACAATACAGTTATATTGGTACTTTCATGCCAAACAGGAGTATTTCCAGTGGGCAAGAGGTTTAGATTGTGGCATTGCAGGGAAGGGGATGAAGGTGGCAGTGGGAAGGGATCAGCCACTTGTTTGTTTGGTTATTGCCAGGCTGGATGCTTCAGAAACCTTCAGAGCCTTCCACCTCCCCTTCCTCCCCCTATTAACATGGCTTCTCATCTAAGCTTTGTGCACAGCGCCACTCAGAAAGTCAGAGGTGTCAGCCTGAAGTGAACGTGCTCCCCGACAGCCACTGCAGCTCCCTTCCCACCGCCACTCGGAAAGGTCACTAATCAGGTTTGCTGTCTCGTAAGGCCAAGAATCAGCCCCCAGGACAGAGTCTAGGTGGTTTATTCCAATAATCATATTGTTTGGCAGGCGAATGCACCATCTGAATCTGTTCTGTAGTGGAAAGCGATGGAAAGTCTCTTGTTTTTGTAAAAATCATGTTAGAACTTTGACGTGCATCCGAATGGAAGTTCAATGTTCCTTTTATAAACTATCTGCTGCTTTGTGCAAAGCTTCTTATTAGGGATTTGGGTGGCAGGTTTGGACCTGACAGAAGTTACAATACAAAACCAGCATCTACAGTCAGGGCTGTGCTCATCCAGGGCTTCAAGCAAAACATTCTTCACAGTTACTGCTTCTGATTTTGGGAAGTCGTCAGTAAACCTTTGAGTCTACACAGAAACAGGAGGAGGGAGTCTGTGAAAAGCACTAAGGCAGTATATATAAAGAGATGCACCTGAATGCAGGTAACTCAGGTGCTAGGATGGTTGTATTTTTCAAACCTCCTCAGGTATAGTGTGGTCCCTTGGATCATTGTGAAATGGAAATGGAGAACAGAAGGCACACGTAGAGTACTTCAAAGCCTCTGTAACAATTACATCTAGGAGCTATGGCTTCACAACGCTTGCTGTAGTACAGCTGTTCCAAATTGGAACAGCCCAGCCCCTGGTGTCTGAGTCCTAAAGCCTGGAGACACCAGCAGCAATGAAACCACTTCCAGAGGAAAGCCACTGCTCGACTAGACAAGCCTTGTAGACAAAGCTGGTTTGCTGGGCATCCATTCCCATACAAATGGCCACTGAATTTCGATGTGAGAATGTTGGGGGCTTTCAAATGATCCACAGTTGTGCCAATTTAAACACTGCAATCACCTGGCCTTCTGTGAGGAGCCAGCCTCTGTTCCCATGGAAACAGAAGCAGCAGCCTCCGAGCATCCGCCTGGATCAGTTACTGCTCCTCTGAACCCACCTACAGCTGCTGGCTGAAAGCTGGTTCAGTGTTCTTCAGACCCTGTGATACCGGTTCTGAAGCACACTCCCTTTGCTTCTCTTAGAAACAGCTATTTGAACATCCTCCCAAAAGCACTGTTCCTCGGTGCCAGGCAGTCCTGCTGGCATTTTGCTTCAGCAGAATTGACGACTCACATCAAGATTAATTGCATAGACTGTGCTCTTCTCCAGCGTTTTGTAGCAGCTTCCAACTGAAAGGCAGACCCAGTCCCTGGTGTTTTACCCAAGAGAAAGATAATCCCAATCTTTGCCATAATTATGAAGAACATGAATAGATTTCCTCTAGAACCATCGTGACACTCTGTATACCCTAAAATTACTGTTCCTATCACAGAAATGCAGGGTCATTTTGTGCTTGGTATGTGTTTGAACCAGGTTAGCTCCCATCCTTACCCCTGAAGGAGTTTCAAAGACAAAAACAGGAGAAGAGAAACTGTGGGCAAGTGCAGTGTCACAGGAGGCTTGATTAACACGGGCAGGATCTGGCAGTTCTTTGGAGAGATGTAAAACCACTTTGTGAGAGAGAAAATGAAGACCTTCTTGTCATAACTTCAGGTACCTGCAGAAAGATGGTTCTTATTTCTCCGACATCTTTTGCATGTTTTACCAATGTACTGGCTTTCTCCATCCCATTAATTCAAAGGAAGTCACTACTCATTTGCAAGTAGTGCACATTCATTAGCCAGGTAGGCAACACTTGCAGTGCTGAAGAGCTTTCCACTTCTCAGGAAGGACTCTGAATACTGCAGCGCCAGAAAGCAAAGCAGGCTTCAGGTTCACGGGGACATTACACCAGCTCAGGATATGCTTTGCAAAGAAATGCTCCTGCCTCATTCAGTCTGCAGGGGGAATGCACACAGGCAACGGCTGCTCAGGGGGGCATGTTGGGTAGAGCAAAGGCAGCAAAGACACTGCTGTTCTGGTGAAAAATGATGATGTTTTATGAATCTCAACCCATCAGACCTTTGCCCAAAACATACCTCCTCCATCAGGTCTGCCTCTGCACTAAGTGCCCCTGCTTTTGTAATACAAGGAATTGTTTAGCACCATGGGAGGCAACAGCTTTGATTCGTTCAGCATGTTTTAGCACATATTCTGCTTATTTGCTCACTTACAAACATCAGCAGTTGTTTTCTAATCTTTCTTCAGAGTGGAAATGCAAAACGAGCAAATCAAGGGTGAGCATCTGAGAGAGCCTTCCGAGATAAATGATGTGCATGTGCATTATTGTACACACTCTGAAATGTCACCGTGCAGTTGTTTTCATTTGGGCTCGTTCAGCCTGGAGAAGAGAAGGCTCCTGAAGGGGAGACCTCAGAGCAGCTCCAGTGCCTGAAGGGGCTGCAGGAAACCT
>JAOEHX010061858.1:0-24985 GCA_025448015.1 Bolborhynchus lineola | reverse complement strand
CTCTGGACTTGTTCCAGCAGTTCCATGTCCTTTTTATGTTGAGGACACCAGAACTGCACACAATACTCCAAGTGAGGGTAGAAGCCTTGGTGTGTCCTAATTTGAAATAGGGAACAAGTCTTTGAAAAACAAATTATCATATATCACTATCTTTTTGTGTTAAATGTAAAAGAGTGAAGATGGTTTTTGACTTACTGTAAGCAATTGTGGTTACAGTCCTCTAAATAACTCACATATCTGCTCCTCTTGTGCATTTTAGTAGTGCTACTCATATGAATGATTTGATGGATGGACCACCCAGTGGATGAAGAATTTGCTGGATGGCTGCATGCAGAGAGTTGGTGGTTAGTGGCTCAATGCCCAGCTGAAGATGGAATGGTGTAATGAGTGGTGTCCCTCAGGGATCAGTGTTGGAATTGGTCTCGTTCAACATCTTGGTAATTGACATGGACAGTGGGATTGAGTGCATCCCCAGCAAGTCCGTCAATGACACCAAGCTGTGTGGTTCGGTTGATACGCTGGAGGGAAGGAATGCCATCCAGAAGGACCTTGACATGCTTGAAAGGAGGGCCAATGCCAACCTTTTGAAGTTCAACCAAGCCGAGTGCAAGGTCCTACACATGGGTCGGCACAATCCCAGGCACAACTATAGGTTGGGCTGAGAAAAAATTCAGAGCAACCCTGCGGAGAAGAACTTGGGTGTGTTGGTCAATGAGAAACTTAACAAGAGCTGGCAGTGTGCACTTGCAGCCCAGAAAGCCAACCGTATCCTGGGCTGCATCAAAGGAGAGTGACCAACAGGTCAAAGGAAGTGGTGTCCTGGGTTCAGCAGTGGCAGTCATTTTTCTCCTTCTTGGTAGCTGGTGCAGCTCTGTGTTTTTGACTTTCAGCCTAGGAACAGCTCTGATAACACCAGTGTTTTCGGTTACTGCTTAGAATGTTTTGTCTGATCAAGGGCTTTCTGAGCCTCATGCTCTGCCAGGGAGGAGGGGAAGCCAGAAGGAAACAGAGACAGGACACCTGACCCAAACTAACCAAAGAGGTATTCCGTACCACAGCACGTCATGCCCAGGATGTAAAAACAAGGGGCTGAGACCCAGAAAGGTGGGGGTGCAGAGCCTTGGGCAACCTGGTCTAGGGTTTGACGTCCTTGCCCATGGCAAGTGGTTGGAACTAGGTGATCTTGAGATCCTTTCCAACCCTAACCATTCTATGATTCTGTGATTCTATGACTATAAGGCCCACAAGAAAGATCTTTGTCACTTTGAATAAAATTCTGAGGTTGACTACTGTTTCAGTGAGGAGTGGAATACTTGTCCCTTTTTGCTGTTATATCCATTGTAATAGTCTTAGTGCACATTATCATTATAAGAAGCAACAAGAATTGATACTACCAATTATTGTAATAGTGCATGTTAATGATCCATGTTCCTGCATCATGTAGAAGGCCATATCCTTGAGATTTATTTAAATAAATAGCATTAAGAAGAAAGAACCTTCAGATAACTAAATGGTTTTAACTTAAGTCCATAAAAATCAATGAAAATGGAAACGAAAACTCTCGTTTATGTATTAATCGAGTGCTATGCCTTCTTGAGGTCAGTGTTACAGCACACATGGGACGAAATATCCTTGAATGATTTTGTACAAGATTACTGCAATAGCCTGACACAGGGAGATAAGGTAAATATAGACTGATAGGCTTAACTCTGGCCTGGTTTCTTGGGTTTATTTCAAACCCCTCACATTGTGTAGTTTTTGTGTGTGTTATATCGCCATTTTATAATCCTTTGCTTGTGTGGCCATCTAATTTGTAAAGAAAGCAACCTTTAAGCTGGCAAGCACTTTTTAGATCCTTTGTACTCCCAGTACCAAAGGAAAAATATGGTCCAAACTGTGACCTATATAGTGTAAATGGGATGTATCTTTCTAAGATTGTGTTAATAAAAGTCAGCAAGTGTTTTCCTGTCAGGTCTCAATATTTCTATTTGACGCAGGCATAAATCTCACTCATAAAACCACGTTTTTCAGTCTGATCCTGTCTATCTTTTCATGTGTTTTCACTGCCAAAACTGCATTTTCCAAGCAACAACAACCTATTATGCAATACTGACCTGTTTTACATTCTACATAATATTTGGGATTATGCAGTTTTTTAATTTCATTCCTCCACGCTCCCTTTCTTCTGATTTTGTCTCTTGTTTATCTTTACTTTTTCTTTTCCACCATTAAGAATACTAAAGAAGTGAATTTTACCATGTTATATTCAATATAACAGTATTGTATTTATGATCACTGTAAACTCCTCTGTTGTGAACCCAAGCTGAAGTCCTCTGTGGAAATAGTCCTGTCTCCTGTAATCCTAAATGTCATGTTTGAGGATGACAGCTTCAAAGTTTCTGGGGAACATGATTCTCTTGGGATGTTAGTATTGTGAAGAGGGGAGCTCCCACAAGTATTTTAAATCAGTTCCTTAGAGGGTTTTTAAGTGTAACAGCAAGACCTTCTATTTGACTGAATATTCTATGGGGAATTGGTGTAGAAAAAGAAAGAGGGATGGCACATTGTTAGGTGTTAATATGACTAAGGAATTTAATAGCTGTAATTTTAATATAATTTAAACTTTTCATTCACATATCAAGTGTTCACAGACATCAAGCTACCCCTGGTTTGGGTATTTTTGTTTGTGTTTTATTTGTTTGTTTTGGGGGGTTTGGGTTTTGTTTGTTGTTGTTTTTTTTTTTTTTTTAGCTGAGCACCAGGCACACCCCTTGTATATTTAATTTCACTGCAAAGATAGTAATTTTGTAATGAAACTTACCTTGAGCTTTGGTGGGTGAGTGCATGTTGCCTCAAGGAGCCCTATGGTGAAGAAGTATTTGCTATGTAAAATGTTAGGCTTATGCTTCTCATCATCTCATTTAGTTTTTTGGTGCTATTAGAGCTTTTTGTTGACTATTGTTTTAGATTACACCCCCATCCCACTCTGTTAATTGTGGCTAATTTATTGTGAGGTTCATACCCAGTGGTTCTGGTCTTTTTGTTAATAAAGTATGATAGAGGGAAATATGTCTTTGTAGATAAAGCTGTGTATTTCTTAAATATTTTATAAACAACACATGATAAAGAATTCATGGTAAGGTTCAGGGAAAAAAGAACCAACTGAATAAAAACATGTGTGACTGGTAATTTAATACTAGCAAGAAAGCAAAACTTCTCTAGTAAAATTTGTGTTATGCAGATGAATCTCTAACCACAATAATTACAAATGAAAATATTTCCATTCTGGACAGCCAGTTTATGGAATAGGTACTTTGTCACTGTACGAATTTGCATTGTTTCTCTTGCACTCTCACATATCTGCTTTGGAAATGTCTTTTGCAGTTGCAAAGTGTTGTATGGCATCAAATTGCTAATACTGATGATTTCATGATTGAAAAGGAAGTTTATTGTGTCTCTAATCTAGCAAGCCAGCTGGTATTTAGAAACTGTTACCGCAAAGAAATGGCAAGCGTTTGTTTTCCATGTAACTGTAGTCTACCTTGAAGGAAGAGTCTTCTGAACAAGAAATAGTTTTGGTGATTGGCCTTTATGCGAGTTCCTAGAGTGTCAGATGTTACAATCACAGTAATCCACTAAGCTGAGGTGGTCTACTCTGTATCAGAAGCACAGGAGAATTTGTCTTTTGAGGGGCATAGAGAAATGTTGAATAGCTGTGAGAGGATTATTTTTAACCTGAAAGGCTTCCCATGACTTGGTGCAGAGTATGTGGATTACTATTTTACAGTGAACAGCGCTGTAGTGTTAGACTCTACATAAAAGGATCAACAGGAATGGTGTAGTTATCCCATGCCCCAGTTATGAGTTTTGCTGTGTGAATGGGAAATTGGTTACAGAGAACATCCAGGCAAGATCCTCCTTTAATGCAGCAGTGAAGAAAAATCTCTTAATCATGATGGATTGGAGAAGTATAGAGACAGATTTGTCTTTTACTGGTTTATGCATAGCTTCATTGGAATTTACTCGCGAACAAAATTGACTGAAAGTGGAACAAATGAGGGGAGTAGGAATCTACAGTTACACTATTTTCTTTATTAGGTGACCAGTATTAGTGACCCATTAACATTTCGGATTTTATGAAAGCTTCAGCACTCCCTTTCTGACAAAGAAATAAAAATCCATTCTGAATATGCAATGAAATCACCAGGAGTTACAGGAAAAAGACAAATTTGATGGAGTTCAAAGAATAAACATTTATTACTTAAAATATTTATACTTTCCAATAATACATAAAATCAGTCAAAATATTCAAAGCGTAGATGTAATTTTCTGAAAACCTTGGAAAGGACTTAAAAAATCAACTTAAAGGATAAGATTAGAGGAAAAAAAAAATAAAAAGACCATAGAACATTGGGATTCCCACAGAGATCTTTTTTTTTAAAGATGATTTAGCAACTGTGATGATGAATTGGAAGTTAATCATCAGTTGTGAAGATAAAGTGTTCTGAACTGCAATGATAAAGTCTTGCATTTAATTCACAATATCTTGATTCCTTTTCTTATCTGTCTGTATTTACCCTTTCAGGGAACAGTGCAAAACATTCTCGCATATACTCTTGAAATAGTAGCTGTTTGTCTTTAAATAGTAATGATGTTTTGGATGGGAAGGTGGGACTTCAAAAGATGGAGTAGCACATGAAGATTAGCCACATAGGTTTCCCGAAGGGGACGGGAGGATAGGAAACAATAAAATACAGAACCAGAATCTAAATTTGGTGAGATTTGGATTGATGTGGTACGAAGACCTCAAAATAAAGGTACAAGAACACACTATTGACATAAAATTAAAATGTAATTGACCACAAATAGAAGAGCGTTCTGACAGCAGGAGTCAGAGCAATATTCAGATAAACATGCAAGGAGAACCACAGTGGAAGGGTGGGGTAGGCAGCTGCAGGTAACCTGGAGAGAAGGTTTCTTTTTTTTTTTTCACTTGGAACATTAAAAGGATTGTAAGATGTTTTTAAAGACAACAGCAGAAGATTTTAAATATGTATGTTCAAATAGAAGGAAAAGGAGGAGTAGGAAGAGTGCAAAGTGATTTGTGTGACAGGATCTTCTTGAAGAAGACATTTTTGCACGTTTCAAATGGGTTTTACCCTTAGCAGGCAGTCAGTTGCAGTATTTGAAATGAGTACCTGGGCTCATGTAAGACTGTGTAATAAGGACTTGGCTTCCCTTGCCTTTGCACAGTATGGGAAATAAAGGGAATACATTTATTTTGCTCCTCTCTCCCTCCCTTCCTCCCTCTGCCTGTGGTGGCATGTAGAGACTCTAAAACATGAGAGTACTTTTTTCTCAGCAAGCCTTATAAAACACTTTTCAGTCAGGTAGCAGGAGAAAAATAAAAGCTCTCTTATTTCAGGCCTTACCAAAAGAAAGCAAGTACAGGGAGACTGTCAGGACCAAAGTGCAGCAGACTAAGGGCTAGTCTGAAAGGGAAGGAAGTGTTTCCTGAACAGTGTCAACTGCACCACGTATGTATTTAGATACAGGCACACACCAAGCTTTGCTCAGCTAGTTCTGCTTTCTAGAGTTTAATTGTTGTCAGTACAGCTGACATATTAAGTTTAAATTATGCTTTTTAGCAGAACAGGTTCTCCACAGGCTTCTCTATATGAAAGTTAGAAATAACCTGTGAGACCACATGTACAAGACTAACGCACATGCATGACATTGCCTGCGGCAGAAGGTACATCAGATGACAAAGACATTCTGTGCTTTGTCTCAGCCAGAGAGTCTGCAGTTCTATGCAGGATATTACTGTACTATGTCATAGAATCACAGAAAAGTTGGGTTGGAGTAGATCTTTAAAGATCATCTAGTTCCAGGCCCTCTACTGTTGGCAAGGACACTTTCCACTAGACCAGGTTGCTCTGAGCCCCCCTCCAACCTGACCTTGAACGTTTACACAGATGAGGCATCTGCCACCTCTCTGGACAACCTGTTCTAGTGTCTCATCACGCTCATTGTAAAAAATGTCTTCCCTCTAACTAGTCTTACTCTACTCTTTTAAAACTATTACTCCTTGTCCTATTGCTACAGGCCCTGCTAAAAAGTCTGTTCCCATCTTTCTCATAAGGCCCCTTTAGGTACTAGAAGGCTGTTACAAGGTCTCCCCAGAGCCTTCTCTTCTCCAAGATGAGTAAGCCCAACTCTCTCAGCCTCTCTCCATAGGCAAGGGCCCTTTGTGGCCTTCCTCAGGTCTTGCTCCAGCAGGTCTGCATCCTTCTTGTGTTTTGGGGCCTGAGAGCTGGATGCGATACTCCAGGTGGGGTCTCAAGAGAGTGAAGTAGGGGGGGAGAATTCTCTCCCTTGACCTGCTGGCCATGCTGCTTTTTATGTGGCCAAAGATACAGTTGGCTTTCTGGGCTGTGGGCATACACTCCTGGCTTGTGTCAAGCCTTCCACCAGTACTTCCAGTCCCTTTTCAGCAGAACCACTGTCAATCCCTTTGTTCCCAGTTAATTCCGGGGGTTCCTTTGATCCTGTGCAGGAGCTTGCACTTGGCCTTGTTGAACTTCATGAGGTTTGTACAGGCCTGCCTCTCAAGCCTGTGAAGGTCCTTCTGAATGGCATCCCTTCATTCCGGTGTGTAACCACACCACTCAGCTTGGTGTCACCTTCAGGCTTACTGAGCATGCACTTGACCCCACTGTCTGTGTCACTGATGAAATTACTAAATTGTACTGGTCCCTGTGTGAGTCCCTGAGGGATACATCTTGATGCTGGTCTCCATCTGAACGTTGAGATATTGACCACTTCCCTTTGGATGTGATCACCCAGCTAATTCTTCATCCACTGAATAACCCACTTATCAAACTCCTGTCTCTTCAATTTAGAGAGAAGGATGTTGTGAAGGACCATGTCAAAGGCCTTACCAAAGTCCAGATAGACACTGTAAAATATATAAGGGACAAAAGTGAAATAGAACAAAAATAGCAATATATTTATTCTTGTGCATAAGTCAGCATTGGTTGTGCACTTGTTACACCTGTCTTAAGCCTGCAGCACAGGGCTCAACAGCGATGTTGATGGTACAGCTCTGATGCTTGCCCAATGTGCAGCAACAGATGTTGTCCGCAGCATATTGTGCAATAACTGGTTTTATTCATACAGAGTGAGATTACTCTCAGCTGACTAGATGTGACTAAAATCAAGTGGGGAAGTATTATTATGGACTCTGAAAGGAGATGAAGCAGTATAAGCAGCATTTGGATGTTTACCTTAATGTTTTAACAATTTCCCATTTGGGAAGTAAAAAAAGAAACAGTCTTTTCAATATTTCCACTATCATAAAAAGAATAATAGAAATGAATCCACACAGGTTAAGAAAACAATTAACTGCAGAAAAAAAGATAAAGGGTGTCCACCTCCAGTGCATGTAAAAAACTTAATTTTGCTTTGAGAATTTGTGTAATAGATTAAATTCTGAGGTGTCATACAAACTTCATAAGAAAACTTGCTGAAGTCTGATTTGTATTCCTTTGTTAATCATGAAGCTACTTTTCCTAGGGTCACAAAAGAAACCACGAAACCAACAAACAAACAAACCAAAAAAGGCAGAAAATGTCAATCTCAGTGTAAATGACTGAAGAAAAAAAAATTAATTCTATTAGTTGGTCAAAGGCTTAGTAGAAACAGGAATAAGAAAAAATACAGTGTGTAATAGTTGCCTTAAAATACTGATACAGTAAGGTACAGAGAAGGATGTAGGACACTTCTCCCAGAAACAAAGCTATTAAAAACTCATCACGAATGACTAGCATATCCCCACTTTTTTGCAAAGCTGTGTAGAAACAGCATACTATTAAGTTTCATGAAGGGTTTTTTTTGACAAATACACAAATGGTGGATAAAATGCATCTCATTTTTCGGTGCTCAAAGTGTATACAGACTTGGTGAAAAGGAAAGTGGAATGGTATGAATTTTTTTAACCACTTCTACCACACTTATGTGACCTGAAGCAAGCCATTTCATTACTTACTCATTTTTCATTCTCCCAAATGGAAATACAAAAGCATTTGTACTTCACAGGTGAATTGTACTCATAAATCTATTCATTTGTAGGAAGTACTCAGATACACCGAAGTGGTGTAAGAACAGTAATAAACATGGGAAATGTTGAAGGCAGAAAGACATGAGGGACAAAAGGCATTGGAGATAGAATATTGCTTAACTCCCTTCTGTGCATCTGAAAATTTCTTCAGTTGCTGCTGTCTCAGAAGACCCTGAGTCTAGGTAAACCTGTAAATTGCAATTAAAGTTGAATTTACAAATTCATTCTCTGCTCAGCCTTTAAAAGCTGCACAAAGCTGCTGTTTCTGACCATGCTGCGGGAGAATTGTGTTTGAGTCACCTTAAGTTAAGCCTATGTTCAATTCTTAGATACATTGCTTCTGCAGTAGGTCCTTCCATTTTTCCACTAATATCATGTGATGCCTGTATATTACATTTAATCTCAAAGAGTTCAAATATTTTCATTTTCTTGTTTCTGTTACATACCTGTTTAGTTTCCTGTTTTCTGAAGTCTAGAAATTAATTTTAGCATAGGTGTGTGTCTTCCATTCACAGAACCTTACTCATTTCAATTGCCATCTGCTGTGTATTTTGAATCTTTTGTGCTTCCTATATTCTGTTAGTCAGAAATGTGCACATTACTCACAGTACTGTTTCATGATAGGCTTAGCAGGCCCAGAGGCCTGACAGGTAAGGTTACATTTCCTACCCTCTTAGAAAATTTGATAGTATACTATTTTTTGAAATGTATGTAGATCTTTTTTTTTCTTCACCTTTGACATGATGGATAGGCTTAATGACAAGAGATCAGTTACACCGTGATTTTCACTGTGTATGCATTTTACAATTTAGAACTGTTCACAAAGTGCTTAGCTTAATATTTTTAGGAAAAAGCTTTATATTATAAATGGAATTAAATACGGGTTTTTTAAAAATCTTGTTTATTTCAATACTCTGTGAACTATGTTTATGAAGTCTAACAAATATTCATGGAGTAACGGATTATGCTTTTGCAAATGTGGAATTTTCTTTTGCCTGTAACACAGAAAAGTCTGTCACCCACTGCCGTTATTTGTACAAAGTTCTATACTACCCGTAGGAGGTTTCCTAGTCCAGTAGGACATTTTATGTGGATGATTTCCATAGGACCACGAATCATACTTAAATAACAGAAAAGATTCCAAAGTTAATTCTACACTCACGGCTACGTTGCTCATCCTAATGACATTTTAGAAAATAATAATGAAGCAACATGTTCTTGATGATGAATTATTTTGCTACATGTACTGTATGTACCCAGCATATAATTGGATGGGATGGAATGAATGGTATGGAATATATCTCTCAGCTTTATTCCAGGTCTTCTGATAAAACAAGGAACATGTAGAGTCTTGCCCAGCCACTCCAGTAACTCATGACCTAAGGGAGCTAAGAGTTTTATGCTAAATCAAATTCTGTATAAAGGACATGACAGCCTTAGTGTTAATATTAACAAAGAGAATAAAAAAAAAATCCCATTTTGACTGTACTTATCCTTTTGATGGAAAATTCTTGGAAATACGCAGCAAGAAGTGTTCAATCCTTTTTCCTCCTACAGACACCTCTAATCACTGCCTAGGGAAAAGATAAGCTACATTCACTAGTACTCTCCTTTTATTACCATTTTTTCTCCCATCCTCCTCTTGTGACCCTCCATTAGTCCCTTTCATCCTCCAAAACCAAAGGAAAGCTGCACTGAAAGTTGCTCATATCCTTTAACTCCACCCAAAATAAAATGCTGCAACTGTTTCTGAAAAATGCTTCTATATACATGCAAGTGCCTGCGAGATCTCTATAAAGGTCTCAGATGTCTGAGTACTTATCTTTAGTAGTAAAATGTTGACCTAAGATTGGATAGGAAAACACAGCAAACAGAAATTCATTCTTTTACAAAAAGGCTGCCAAAGGCTTGTAAACCACATGAATTTCTCCTAGGCTTGTAAAGTAGGCCATAACTGTAACTTGTTTTTTTTAATATGGGCCTTGTCTTGGCTTTCTGGCTTTTTACTTTTAGAAAATAGTGTGTTTGTATTAATTTGGGGGCATATCACACAGTCAGGGAGTCACAGTTTACTAAAATGTATTTACAGTTGTAAATAAACCCCTCTTTACACTGTAGGTACTGTGTTATAATGTAGGGGGGTTAATACAACAATTAGCCTTCTCACTTATTTTCAGATTGAACACTAGCCAAAAAATACACGATTCTTCTTAACTATGTCAGTCATTACTATCAAGTAAGAAATTAATCTGCTGCACATTTCTAATAGTCATGTTAATGCTTCTTTTTTAAAAAAGAGAATAGGTTTCAAATGTTGCTGAAGTAACTTCAGTTTCCCTTTCACAGATAATAATTAACCTTTCACTAACTTAAGTATTAGTGGGTGTAGAAATTTTTAATGTGTTAAATATGGTAATTTTATTCACATGAGTTTACATACTGAGAGAGCTTATTCTACTATCATGCCACTGAAGGAAAGAAATGATTTTTTGAAATTTGAAACATTAATCTACATTTATTAATATGTCCCAAAGCTAAATTAGCTGTTTTGGATTTTTTTTGTATGGCTGCTTTGCATTCTTCTGCTATCCAGTTACTTAATCCCTGGCCCTGCAAAATATTAAAGAAAAAAAAAAAAGCACAGTTCAGGTATAATTTTACAACTCCATTAAACTGCACAGCCCCCGTCCAAAGAAAGAAAACAACAACCAAAAAAAAAAAAAAAAACCAAGCAAAAAAAAACCTGCCCCCAAAACCAGAACAACAAAGAAGACCAAATGTTCTACCCAGAGCTTTAAGCACCACAATGTATAATAACTATTAACCTAATTGAAAAGCAACATCATTGTTGAAATAATTAAAAACAGTCAGCTGGCAACTATCTACAGAAAAACTCTTTTCCCTTATATCCTCTTTCTAAAGTGTCTCTGAATTCTGAAAATCCTATTTGTATAAGTAGGATGAATCCAAAGGCATTCAGAGGAGTTAGTTGTGTATTTAAAGTTGCTTGAATGCTTACATTTTAAATGTTTTGCCCTGTTATTACTGTAGGCTTGATTTTGAATCCATACATGTACCATGCTTAGGTATATGAGGTGATTTTATTTTCATTAATTTATTTTCTATGAGAAAATGCTCAAAGAACTGCCTTCTTTGAACTTGACTTGTATTGTTTTGAAAAGTTTTTATTTATAAAGAAAAAACCCAACATATTTAAAACAGCATTGTTGGTTTATGATGGTAATAAATACATTTTCTCTTAATTGTCAACACCAGTATTTTCTATTAGGAACTTGAAAGCAAGTAGATGATGATGGCTTAGTGTTCAGTGTTCTGCGTAATGTATTACTAGGAGCTGAGATTTACCTCTGATTACAATCTTGATTTCTTTTTTGTTATTCACTGTTAGTCACCAAATTAGTCACCTGATTATCTTAAATTAATGTTATCAGTGGATATGTTTGCAGATTTGAGTTTGAAGTGTGTTTCTGGCAATGCACTGCTCTAATTACTCAGATATCTTTGTTAGGTGGAGAATGACTTGGTTTAAAATGCCCTTCTTTTCCTTCCTCATGCTGAAATCTAGGAAATCCTAAAGTTCTTGATACTGCCAGAAATGTGCCACACAGTTTTCCTCAACATAAAGTTGAGAGGGAAACCTGATAATCAGGAGTGTCCTACCAAGTACTGATTTAACTAATCTGTGGTTTTCACTAAGGCCCAGATAGTCATGTCCATGCAATTTCTTTGTGCTTATTCTGCCCACCCTGCCTCCTCCCCAGTACTCAATATCCATGTTTTCTCCTGACGCATAACCACACAAATGCATGCTTAAAGGCCTGAAGGAGGGAGAGCAGACTGGAGCATGCTGCAGGATGCCAGAACCATTCTAATTGTTCATAGCCAGGCCAGTGCCTAGGTGCCTGGCTTTAATGGAACTGCTAATTCATCTACAGCAAGGACTATCAGTTGTCATACCATGGGATGTCTCTGCTACAAAAATATTGTTGCATCCAATATGTGCGCTCTTTCAGAGTATCTTATTTCTGGGCTTCAATCAAAGGCATGAAAGCAGTAAGGAAGATGGAAGCTGTTAGCTTTGGCCTCTATTCTTCTTCAGGGGAGATGTTAACATGTTTGAGTTCTATGTAATATAGCTTGCAAGACTAGTCTCTGGTACAGAATTTGTATGTATATTTACAGACATTCATTGTGACTCATCAAGTAAATCATACTCATTTTCTAAATTAGTTCCATCTGCCCATCAAATATGTACTTTCCAGACAGCTGTGGTCCATTAAATATATAATTTTCTTTTTAAGAAAATTAAAATTCAAACTTAAAATGAACCGTTGGGGCAAATTTTTACCAAAAGGAGATTGGCACATTTTTCAAGTGTGAATTTTTAACAGGTAGGTATGAAATTACAGGTTGTTTTTGCCTGAGCAAGTGGTTCTAACAAGATGAATGTAAATAGAACATCTTGCTACCAAAATAGTACAGGTTTCTAGATATTTTCTTCTCTCTTCATTCTGTCGCAAAACAAGAGGGATGAGTCACTAAAGGAATCATTGTCAGAGATATTAACAGAAGGAATTTTTAATAGAAATGCATAAATGTGTGATTCAAGAGAATTTGATGGCAATGTCCGCTCTATTGCATACAAAAAGAGATTCTGTCAGAATTAGCAATGATTTATTCAGGCTTGGGTTGAAGTGAATTATACAGAATTGAAGTGAAATAATGTGTATAGAAACCAAAAATACAAAGATCAAGGGAGACTTCCCTGTTGAGTCACGCGGTTCAAACTAGACCCCATTACTTCCCAAACTCCTGACTGACCCTGGGTGTGACTGGATCCAGTTGTAGTCTCAAACTTGGACAATGGTTTGTGTCTAATGGAATTTAGAAGAAAATTGACGTTTAAGGGTATAAAGGATAAAGGAAACCTTCTTGTTGAATCACAAGGTTCAGACTGGACTCCCTTGCTTTCTAAACTGCCTCTTGGAGAGGAGTCTAGGTGTGGCTGAATCCGATCTTAATCTCAGATCTGGACAAAGGTTTTAATTTCTCTAATGAAAGAAATATAGAGTATAAGGAAATCTCCCTGTTGAGCCACAAGGTTCAGACTAGACCCCCTTGCTTTCTAAACTTCCTCTTAGAGAGGAGTCTGAGTGCGGCTGGATCCAGACATAGTCTCAGATGCGGTCAGTGGTATTCATCTTAAGGATTGCAAATGTAATTTGACAGCAGTTTGTATTGTTGAAATGAATTGCGGGATTTCTGACACCACTTGATTATTGAAGCCAATATACATGCACTTAAAAGTAAGTATCTAAACTAACACAATACACTAAGACGGAGGTATATATATAGAGAGATGTATACACATATATACACATACGTATGTTAAAAATTTCCCTTGGATGCAGTGAAAAGTAAAAGTATAGCATAATACTCCAGTCAGCTTTCTCAGCACTCCTCAATGGGTGAAGGGTTGAGTGTCAGTGAGCAGTAGTAATGGCCCAGGCAGATCATCCCCGTTTCATAAACTTTGAGAATTTATGGGCTCCTAGAGGTGTTTCACTCAGAGGGAGATTACTGTGTTGCAGCCCACTGCGTCCAGAAGACCTCAAAGAAACTCCATCTTGGGATCACTGTGTATAAGGTGGTAAAATGATTGGCTTTGGTCAGTGATAAAATTTCATCCTGGCCTCAATTCTGTGTTGGTTGTTTCAGATTGTCAGGGAATGATTTGTCATCTCAAAAGAACTCCTGACATGATCAGAGAGTATCCAGCCTTCCTGATGATGTGTGCCTTTCCTCACCTTTGTTAGGCAGTTAGAGTTAATGATATGCTCCAGGAGTGCAGAACCCTCCAACTCCTTCCATCTGTGCAAAGCCTAACAGGAATTCTTGGGGAAGCAGAAGGGTCCAGGAAATGGGGGGGAGGGAGAGAGGGAGCGCCCATGCGCCACCACAAGGTCCAACTGATGTAATTTTTGCTCTGAAGGATGATGGGAAGGGGGCCTTTAATTTAAGCTTGAAACCCAAAATAGGCTCTGCATTTTATCATTTGACATAATTGATACGACAGATGCAACTAGTTGGAAGACTTTAAAGGTTCAGTGAACCTTTGCATATGACACATACATATTTGAATCATCCATCTGTGCTTTCAATGATGTGCACTAATTGTTCAAGACAATAGATTTCAGACTATTATATAGGTGTAATGCCACATGGTATGTTCAGTTTAATAAGAGTTTATAAATTCAGTTCTTCCTATCCGCATGAAATGAACTCCAGGCAAAAATTACCAACAAACTGACAAGTTTTGTAAAACTATAAAACTGATTGTGTCAAGAAATTAAATAAAAAAAATCTTCCATGTGAGAGATCTGTAATCCTTAGCATCTCTGTCTGTCTGATTCTATTTTCTGGAAACTGGGTGTGATATTCAGCTATAGAGTAAGATACCATCATGCCGGAGTCACCCTGTATCCATCTGTATGAGCCAGCTATCTGAGGAGCCATTGCAATTTGAGGAGAGAAGGTGCAGGAGTGCATCAGTGTTCATGGTGCCTACAGGTGTAGGGGTCTGCATAAGTGTATGATCATAGAATCATAGAATACTTAGGGTTGGAAAGGACCTTAAGATCATCAAGTTCCAACACGGGCTGTATAATCTTCATGGTCCTTGTTTATTAAAAAGTCCATTACCAACATGGTCCTTGCTTATTTAAACACCTAGCTTAAAGCTTCATTTAGTCTTTATAGTTCAAAGCTTTTAACTCCTAAAGTTATTCCTCTTTCCCTTGAATTTGAGTATTCTACTGTAGAACTGAAATCACTAATGAAATGCCAGCTCTTTCTGATTTACTCACACTATGGCATAAATTACTTTGTTCATCAGTGATGCCATTGAAAGACATTGGTTCAGAAAATATTGCCTTAAAAAAAACAAAGGATATACTGATGCTGCAAAGAATGATAAATTTGATTGCAACAGGTTAGGCTCTTAGTAAGTTACAAGTAAGTTGTAAGTGAATTACTTATTACAGTGTTCATCCCAGCTCTTCAAAAGAATTACAACCATTGCTGAAACTTAAGCTTCTGTGTATGTTATGCTAGACGAAAGCCAGCTCAGGTGTGATTGGCACTGATGTCAATCATACAGCTGTTACTGGGAAGCAGCTAGTCTGCTAACATTTACAGCTGGTTGTAAATCTGCAAAACTCAGAAGTTATTCTTGCACTAATGGCATGTAATGGGTTGAGGTGAAATCAGTGGTTATGATTGTGGGGAAGGAAAATGGCCAAGAAAGGATCCTGTAACTTCTTTGAGAGAGGTTCCAAAACTCTAGACACAGCCTATCTCAGAATGTAAACATGTGGAACCTTGTCCAAACACACAGTGAATCATAACCTTATGTAAAAATAGTTTAAATTTACAAATTATAGTAATTGCAAAGTTGTTTCTACATAAATCACCTCTGCTTTTTAAGATTTTGACAAAATAAAGTACTAAATTTTTTCTGTTAGACTAAGCAGTTCATTTGTGTTTTGTCTATATAGAAGTCTGATTATGTCTATAATAATTTCTGTAAAAAAGTATAAAATTGCTCTACAGAGATAACAGAATAGAACTACTGTATCAAAAACTTCTGAGATAAAAAGACTCACTGAATATCATTGATTTTTGACCCTGGCAAGTATGGTTTCAGGAAACCAGATTTCACCAAGAAAAGTAAACGTAGTTTTGTTTATTTTAGGGAGCTGCTATTAGTAATAGGCTCTTTTTCTTTTGCTTTCTCCATCAGTTATACTCAAATTGTGTGTAGAAAATTCCAGGATGAAGAGAATTATTTTTAACTCTCACATTAACAGAGAATGTAGAAATCATGTATGCCCAAATGCATTTCCAGAACATTCTCTGACATCTAAATCGCAAAGTTAATATATGCTTAGCATATATATATATCTGAAGGCACAAGTTAAAAGCTTTAAATCTATTGAAGTTAATTGGATTGTTCCTACTTGTCTGCATTAAATACCCTGCATTTACAGTTTAGTTAATAATCCTGTTGCTGAAGGGATGGAATGAATCTAACATTACCATAATTTTATTGAATCCTTAATGCTGGCAAACTAAAATCTTAAAGGAAAATTATAAATTTAAAATTTTTCTTGCGGTTATGGAACCTACTCATTGTACATGCTGAAGTGAAAACAAGGACTGAGATTATCTTTACTGTTGGATCCAAAAGCAAAAACAATCTTTGCTGCTCCATAGGAACATGCTTTTAGCTGCCTGTTACAGGAATACCTTTCACTTTCCCCAGTTTGTTTGGTAGTTTGATAGTCTAAAATATTGTTCTGGTGCCAGTAGTTTGCTATACTTGCTGTAGACACTCATTCTGCTCAGCAGGATGGATCTTGGGTTGCTGGGATATTTTTTTCACTAAATTTGATTAATTTAGGAAAGGACGATAAGGACTATTTACTCAGATATTCTCAGAAAAATTCCTCATCGATTTATTTACTTTCTAAACAGAAGATATTCTAGTCATATCAGGGACTAATCTTAAACCGTAATAATTATCACCAAATAGTTAAATTAGTTATAAAGTAATGTATGTTTGTGTGGTTGTTACAAAATGCCATATTTAAGTTGGTTGCTGATTTTCTTATCAAAAGGGATCTGTGCATGAAACCTAGACCATCATTGTAATTTAAGAGTTTATACTGTTTATGTAAGTTCTCTATATTTGTTAGGGAAAAGAAAGTACCTTTTACTCCACTAGGAGAAGCTTTAAAAAAGAGAAACATAGCACAGTATAAAACCCCTGGTATCTGTGCCCAAACTTTGATCTTAAGCGAGTAGCTTTCTGAGAAGGAAAATAAATAAAAATAGAAGGGAGAATACCTTCTGTGCAGTGCTAAGAAACATTATGCTTTTATCTTCTGTGCATTTTATTGCTTTCCTTCAGAAAACGGTGTTATTGTCAGCAGGTAAAGAATTAGGAATGTCATATTGTCTCAAACCTGTCAACTCTCACCTAAATGGGTGTTGTGAAAATGGAAGCAAGGGCTACTCTGACATTTTGCTCTTAAATTTGCTATGCTTTTTATAAATAATATATTGTAGTCGTAGACTCGATGTTTTGTAAATCTATTTTATTTTGATGATCATTTCCTGTTTACTAGCTTCTGTGTTAAGGTGTTCAATTATTAAATAGTGAGCATGAAGGTAAAATTTCTACTAGAAGGGTTTTGAGCCTTCTGTCCACTTAGGAGTCAACATTAGCTCTATAAATATGTAGTCCCAAGTAGTACTGCCTGTCTATAAATCCTGCTAGATTAGAAGTGATGTGCTGATTTCCTTTCATGCTCCATTCAGTGTAAGGATTTTTGGTATCCATTTGGGAATCCTTAATATAACTTGCAGAGTAAGTCAACTGTAGATTCAAAACAAGTACCACGCTAATATTGAAAACATGTCAAAATGAAAATGATTTTCCCTATGACAAGTATTTGATCCCACTAATCTTCAAGTGCTGGCAGTGTCATTCTTGCTTTGTGACTGCTGAGATGTTTTGAGTTTTCCTGCCTAAAATTATGCTTTTCTAAAAATACAGTATGTAAATATGAGAAAACAAGTGAGGCTAGGCACTTTTTCCTGACAGCCTTCTATATAAATGCTGCCCCCTCAGTTCTCCCATCACTATTTGTCAGAGATATGCACTTTGAGCCTGTCAAAGGGTGTTGTAATGACAGCAGATATAATTATGTTTCTAAAAGCTGGTGGCCACAGTCGCAATGAAATGGTCTTTAAGGATGCTTTGAAAGCTTTGAATAGCTGAGAAACGTTTGACTTGAACTATCTTTATTCTTTCTAAGATCAAAGTTAATGGAAAGACTGTAGTTCTGAACACCAAGTTATTGGTATCGGTGTTATTTTTTGATATATTTCTATTTATATTTCAGTAATGCTTGGAGCTTCAGATCTGGGGGAGATACTCTTTGTGTTAAAAAAGCATATTGGAGAACTAAAAAAAAAATTGTCCACCTTTATTTTCAAAGAAGAAACTTTGTTATGCAAATGCTTCAAAACATTTAAATATATCTGTACATGCATATAGATGTTAACTATCAGAAGTACTATCTCTGCCTGTGAGATCACGAGGGACAAACATGTATGATAGCAAGAACAAGGAAACTGTGACTTTAGGTACCAGCATCAGATGACTGTGAAGTTCTGGCCAGTGCTGAAGACAAGCCTATACAATCAATGATAGAGTGTGCAGTTCTGTCTAATTTAGCCCGCTGAGAATTACTCAGCATGGATGATGTCTACCTTGGTTGCTTACAATAGCATCATATTTTCTTTGTGCTCTGGAAACATATCAAGCAATGGAATGATTTGGAGTTAATTTCAGGGAATTGAAAAGTGAATCAACGAGGTGCTTTGCCTAGACTCCCTGCCCCTCTGTCTGCTGAGTGCGAGGAGAGGGTTGGATTGCAGTCAACTGTAGAACACAAAACATTCTCTTTCCCTTGACCACTTTTCTAAAGAAATCAGTTTTACTGATAGTGGCTCCTTCAGAAAATTGAGAAAATTAGACTTGCACATTATTTATTATCTCTATGGTATGCGAGGTTGTGGATTTCTAGACAGTAAAATATTACACGGGTTACAGTGGTACAGTGAATTATACAGAGCTCAAATATGTGGCTTAGCAGGATGACATGAAGTGCATTGGGGAGAGGGGTGGGAGAACTTACTTCATTCCAAACTCCGTATGAAAATATTATGCACAATTAACTTGATTTTCTCTGCAATGTTCAATTACATGGTTACATGAAGACCATTTTGCTCTGCTATTTAGGCTATGAAACTGGGTCTCAAGAGAGCTGGAGTCTATGCTCAGCTGTGCTATAAACAAAACTATATAGCTGGTGTAACACCAGCCCCTGCAGTTAATAGAATTAGCTGGGGAGAAGGTTTGTCCAGCTGAAGGCAGATAGACAGTATTTGTCCCTAGTAAAAGTAATTACTTGTGCAGGAATCCCAAAGCTCTTTCACCTGCTGAGGCTGCTGTTCTGGGATAGTTTCTTTCCAGAGAGGGATACTTGGTGGCAAGATTACAAAGGCTGTTTTTCCAGTTGTTGTTTTGGACTGAGAACAGAAGGGAATAATTAAATAAGTAAAATAAGATGTTTGGTTTGGGGATGTTTTCTTGGGGGTTTTCTTGGTATGTTTTTTAATTATATTTTTGCATTTAAGTCAATAATTAGCAGAGAATGCTTTCTGGTAACATACCTTGTTGCTGTAGATGACCCACCCTAGCTGTGTGAAACAAAATAAGACCAAAAAAACCAAGTCACAAAGGCAGCAAAAAGAACAAATGTTATCAGTTTTACCTAAATTGATGGTGGTTTTCTCAGCTGTCTCTTTGTATATCCTTATATGAAGGATGCACTTACTGCATTTAACTTGCACTGTTATTAGAGCAATGCTATAGAGATCTTTAAAAGAAAGGGAAGATTAATGTTGATATATTCATGGCAATTGTAAACTTTTTGGAACCGAAAATCTGGATCTTAAAATTGTGAATCTTCAGTTCTATTGAATAAGCTAAATACAGCTTTTTTTAAGCTCGCGGTCCAAAATTAATTTCTATCTTCCTTAAAATTAGGAAGCAGTTTGATTATGACAGCTGTAGAAAATAAATGCAGAATTTTATTTGAAGGTACAAAGACTAAAAAGCAAAGCTTTGGTAGTATGTTCAAAAGATTTTCTTTTTTTTTAATTAGATTTATCCAGAGAATAATCTGGGGCATGTTAGAAATTTAGGAGTCTTGTTCCTGCTTAACTTTTACTCCTGAGTTGAACTCCTGGCCTACATGCAAATAGGAGCAGTTCTGTTAATGTTAGTGACTCTATATATTATTTGGATCTTTACATTGCAAGGAGATTTAGCATGTTGACTTAGGAGAATTTACTCAGGGACTTAAAGTTAAGCATGGGCATAAGTCTTCATTAGAATCTGGACTGTAGTCATTACCTGTACAGAGGGAGAATTGATCCATGATCACAAAGCTCAGGTTGAGGCACAACTATGTAATACTGCATTCAGTTCATTACAGCAGTTTGTCACCTTAAAATATGAGTATCTAAACCAGCATGAATTATTAATGCAAGTAAAATCTTAAAAGCTATGTGAACTTGTGATATAAGCAAGTGAGGTGGCACTGGAGTGGTAAATGTTTATGATAGTGGTGGTATAACAGCTTTTGAATTTTGTTTTTCATGTCTGTTACCTGCCTATCCCTCACCCCTGGAGCTTTGTTCTCCAACTGTAGTGTTCCTGGTTGAATGCATGAGCTTTTTTCTGCAGTATCAACTGTGGCCAGCAGAGCCCTGGTCCATATGTAGCATCCTTTTCCTCATGTATATCTCCAATGGGTGGCTTAGCCACTGCTTTACTGTAAGTATCTGTTCTTTTCTTTAGTTTCACTTATTTGTAACCCTATATTAGGATTAGCAGGCAGCTCACCTAGGATATTAGCTGTGTATTTTATGGAAAGTTATTAAAAAGAAGACCTGTGCTATCTTTGAACCTCCCCTGGGAAATCTCATTCTCCTGAGCAGTGCTACTGTGTGCACTAGCATGCAGGGGCTGAGTGGAGCGGAGCTTTACTCACCCAAAATACTGCCTGGCAGGACACTTGCCAGAGCAGGCAGGCATCCAGAGGGATGAGGTGTGCATGCTACATGCATCATCAGGGCTGACAGGCATATCATATAACCAAAACCAGGAGTTGGGTATATAGAGTGGTCTGTTGCAAACTGAATGGGATTTAAAGAGAGGCTGAAATGAAGCTTCAGTTGGGATGCTGTCTACAGGACATGTGAATATAAAGTGCTTTCGCCTCTGAGAATACATAGAATTTCAGGCTGCACCTAAAATGTGAAGCAGAGGAGTGAAACCATGTACATTCCCAGATTCATTTAGATTCACACAAATCTAATGTTCAGTAATGAAACTCCTTCAGATTTAAGGGAAATCAAGATCCAGCCAGTGTGATTAATTTTGTGAATAAAAAGGTTTGGGATTAGACATTCTTTCTGTGTGTCACTTTAGCAATATGCTGTTATAAAAGACACAGCAGGAGTTCATTTTGAAGTGTCAGAGTAGCTTATTTAGTGACAAAGCATTTATACATGTAAATTTTCAAAGAAGGTTGGCAACCCTTTTGTGGGTTCAATTTGCACCTGTCATTCAGTTGCTGATGCAAATTCGTGTTACTTGCAGCTCTAATTACAGTACTTGCTTGTCATCACAAATCAGGTAGCAAGATGTGAAACAACTGAAGTTTGTGCCATCGTTTGTTGTTAAAACACAAGTGCAAATGTTATCATCAAAAAGCAAAGTCTACCAGGGCTTTGCCCTGGTGATAAGTACTAATACTACAAATAAGTACAACATGGAAGGAAAAGGAATATAAAGGGGAGAAATAACAAGGAAAGGAGTGAGCTGTGGTGAAAGCAAGACAGTAATAATGGAAATAAATTAAATTTTTGCTTGTTACAACGAAGTATTATGATAGATATTTTTCAGTTGGGTGTTTCTTAAGACCTGGCTGCTATTTATACCATCCAAACCTCTTTGCTGTAAAGAATTTTAATTCTTTTATTTTTGCTGAGAACTTCCTAATTTTCCAATGAAATAAGGTGTTTTTAGAAAATTATTCATCAAATTGCTATTATACTGTATCTTTCTAATTTTTCATTACATTTATAAGAAAAAGTATCAATGTTTTGATTTCAACATACAAGAATCTGATTTTTCATTTTCTTCACTGAAAATGTTGAGGTCTGAAGATTGTTACTTATAACTCACTATTTTAAATTATAAGCAGGAGATAGTTGTAACATGCTCTTGTGTTTCAGTGAACATCTGCTAGACTGTAATAATTCAGCAAAGATATCTTTTAGTTAGTCTGTTGCATAAAAATGGTAGTTGAAATAACAAAGGGTTGGTTATTTTACATTTGGATCTGAGGGAAGGGTCAAAAAATGTGACTTCACTTCACACTCACTGCTCAATTAAAAAAGTGAGCCTAAAAAGAAGAAACAGAAATGGATGGATAGGGACACTTACTGAAGTTTAAAGATAAACATATATTTGATATTTGCATTACCAGATTCTATGGTGTTGCAAATCATTAGTGAATTTTTCCTAATATCTGTATTATTTTATTTCAGCTGTTGGCCTTAATCTCATCTCTCTCCTTTTTTATTGAACAGACATCTTAGCTAAAATAATGCTTATTACTATGGTGATTTCTAAATTGCTAGATCCATGGAGTCTACTTAACCTAATATAAAAGGTGCTGTTTTTTTCTTTCCCATTTTTCTCATTACTGGAGGAGAGCATTTTGGCCTGAACAATAACTGTATACATGAACACAGATTTATTAGGTTTAGAGGATTTGTACTGTTGTTTTACAAAATGGTGTCAACTTGCAGCATGCCTTTTTTTCTATTTTTTATGATTAATAGCTTTCCCAGGCCAAAAAGCTAATGACATCCACAGATTCCTTGACTCCCACACGCATGTGGTCCAAAAGGCCACAGATAATTTCTGCCAAATCAAGACCATAAAGGGGGAATTTTGAATCAGCTTTAATGTATTTGAAAGCTAAAGTACCTGAGTCTTTCATCAAACGGAATGATAAAACCCAGAATTAATATGGCTGGATGTAATTATTTCAGTGCATAATTACTTTCTAGCTAACTGGACAGGACATATTTCTCTTATTTTGAGCAAAGGGAAGCCCTCTACAAGCACATAGTAGTCATATAGCAAGATTTTAAAATGCATCATGTTATGTCCTTAGCACTGATTGCAACACAAATAGAAGAAATATTTGAATAATACTTTAAATAAAGTAAGAACTATTTTTAAATTAAAGGAGTAGAGAGTTTATTAGGAGTTCCTCCTGCATATAGTGTTCAGTTAGCTTTTGTAGCAAGAGTATTTGTTGCCTTTAGGAAACATAAAATGCAGTAATTGCTTCTTCTCCTTTTTCAACTGACTTAGGGGTCTACTTTCCCATTAACATTAGTAAGAGTTATGGGTATGCAGCGACATGAGACTAAATGAGACGAAACCTTAGAGAGCTTCTTGGTTAAGTAAATCATATTTGCATCAGCATTTTAGAGTCTGTAATATGCTCTTTTCCCTTCATTATTTATGGTACCTGGTTACTTTGTTGATATTTAGTATTTATTGTATAAAATCTAGTGAAAAAATAGGCCAGCAAAATAAGACAGCAAATCTATTTGAAGGCTTATGTCTTAAATATAGTAGAATGGTCTTTCTGTGATGGGTGCCCATTTTTGTAAGTGAAATGCTCAAAGAGGAGGAATAAGTGGGCCTTCACAAGCTACAGGAGTACAACAATAAAAAGTAATTGTGGACAAAAGACTTTTGGCAATAAACATTCTGTGAAAAGTATACACTTTTTTGTTTCATTGGTTCCTAGTCCATCATGTGTTAGTATCAGTATTTCTAAAATTAGTTTCTGTTACCAGAAAAGAATGTTAAAATAGAAGAACCGTAAAGAATCATGCATTGACTAAGGAGTCAGGGATAAAGAAATAAATCTAGTTGAGAGATACATTTAATTTACAAAATCGTAAAGTTTCTCTAGAATATTAATGCAAATCTGCAAAAATAGCTGAAAATTATATACCTAGTAAGAGATTAATTTCCAGACTTCTCAGACCTGACTAGCACCTGGGCAGTAAACACCAGGTGTTGCACCTTGCCTGTGAGTGCTGACAGGAGCTACAATGGTCACAGCTGATGCTGCAGCATTAGGTGGAGCAGTTGACCTTGCAGGCAGAATGCAGCTTGCACGAGGGCCAGGCTATGTTGGCTATGCCAACAAGCTGTTGGCAGCATGTCCTTGGCAGTGCTGTGTGTCTGGAGAGTTACAGAAGTGCATCTGAAAGTGTGTGGAACAAGATTTCTAGATGAAGATAGAGTATCAGTTCAGGGAGAATCAGCCACTGTATTGTTTCCTGTAGTGAAGAGAGGTGGAGAGGACTTCCATCTCTGTACCTGTAGCTAGAGACACTGATTCAGGTAAGAGTTTGATGGCACTGTCGCTTGGGAGAGTTTAAACTGATTGCTGCGAGAATGTAGTTGACTCTCAACTTTCAGGGGCTCTAGAAGCCTTGTGCTTCTGGCTGCTCAGGACGGACTCAATAGATGTTGCATGTACTGACTGACTCCAGAGAAGAGGCTTCTGCTCATCTTGGATCAGAAGTGCTTTCTTCCTGGAGCAGAGTTGAAGCATCTGGAATACAGCAGCATGACTGCAGCCTTTGAGGGGAAGAGAGGTCGCAGCTGCTTCTTGTGCTCTTTATCACACAGGAGGTAGGGTGGTGGAGCACTTCTGCTTTTGCTTTTGTCCCAGGAAACTTTAAATAAACCAGACCACAGCAGTAACATACAACTGTGCTGTGGCTTTGGCAGTTGCATTCTTGTCTGTGCATCACTTCAGCTGGTGCACTGCAAGCAGCTGCTAGGACAGGCAGCCTGGGAAGAATACAGGGATGTTGTCCGGGAAGCTAGGGACCAGGTTAGGAACACATAGAATTAAACTTGGCTATGGATGTTAAAGATAACAGGAAGGGATCCTATAGGTACATTGCAAATAAAAGACAGACTAGGGACAATGTGGGTCCCCTCCGGAACCTATCGGGAGACCTGGCTACCCTGGATTTGGAGAAGGCTGAGGTTCTTAATGACTTCTTTGCCTCAGTCTTCACTGGCAGATGCTCTGA
>JAOEHX010061857.1:0-10841 GCA_025448015.1 Bolborhynchus lineola | reverse complement strand
TGTCAAGACCATACAAGAGCTGCTAGCTAAGCCTACACTATTTAATCATTCACTCTACTTAAGTAACATTTCAGTAAACAAAACTTCTAGCCATCTTGTTGCTGTCTGTTTTTCTCATATGAGTAATGAACAAGGATGATTAAGAACTTATAAATTGAGATAAATTTATAAATTTATCTCAGCTTGATTATAATCACAGTGAGTCAAAGATAGGAAACTCTACAGTTGTCCATACAGACATTGAAGAACAAGGTCAATGTATTAGTGTCCAAGATATATAGAGAGTTTGCTTTTTAATATTATTGTGTAAAGAATTGGGGTTCATAAATTAGAGCAATCTGTGAGGAAGAAAACCAATACCATCCAGCAGAACTGCTGTTCAATCTTTTTAGGAACTTGAGAACTGGCCTGATAATGAAATGAGAAATAGCTTTCTAAAACCAGTAGGGATAATGCTTTTCCTGGGTATGGCATGCTAATAAAACAAAGCCTGAGTTGTAGGTATAACAAAATAAAACATAAGCACAGTTTTTCTTCAGCAGAGCCCCTAGAGGATGTTGCAATGAATGCTAAAGGAACAGAGAGGATAAACACCTATGCTAGTTTAGGATAGTACTTGAATTTGTGAAGCAGTGGTCATAAATGAATCCACCTGGATAACAGGAGGTTGCTGGGACATTGGACTGTCAGATAATCAACATCAAATGTGGAGTCTGATTCCCTTCTATTGCCCAAATATTTCTTTCATCTGTGGACCATAATATAAATTGCTGAAGCATACCATGAATTCAGCTTCTCTACAAAATGTTTAGCAATAAAAGTCCTTGAACACTTATAAAAATGTAAATCCTTAGACTATATCAAAATCTCCAGTCAGCCTAGATAATATATTTATGGAGTAAACTGACATGAAAAAAAATGAAAAATATGCATCAAATATGGAAAAAAACAGTGAATCCTAACTTTAAAAATGCTAGATCATCTGAACAACATTGCAAATTATTCTCCTGTAAAAATATGCCAAAATAATACAACAGCCTGAAAACTCGGTTCTTAACCAGTTGCTTCCTTGCAAGCATTTTGTCTCTCTTCACTGTTTTCCCTCAGCATGAGAATAACTGTCATGCAAGAAAATATCCATACTCAACACCTGACTAAAATGTTGATCTAGCCCTTCCAAACATAACAGAACATGTGAAACAATTGCTTACTAAGTAAACTGGAGGTCCAGAGAGGAAACTTTGGTATAGTTTCCCAATGAGTTGCAAATAGTTCAAAATACAACCTAGCAGCACATCTCCCTCATAACCTGATGACATGCCCTAGAAGTCATGGCCCAGTTTCACAGTATTACCCTGGCAGATCACGAGACTGAGAAAGTCCTTGATTGGAGTAATCATTACTTAGCAACAACTAAAACTGTCAGTGCTATCAGCGTTGTTCTCAGGCTGAAAGTCAAAACCACAGTACTGCATCAGCTACTAAGGAGAAAAACGACTGCTACTGCTGAGCCTAGGACATTCCCTTAAGGAGTAATCTTGAGCACAGAGGATTTTTTTCTGAGGCAAATCTTACATTTGCAAACAATGTTGTAAACCAATAAAATTGTTCAGTGCTATTAATTATGGGCTTGAAACATCTGATTATGCTGACTACCAGCTGAAGTATTTGGGAGCTATAGGATGGTGCCTGTAGTACCTATGTGAGGTATCCAACTGGTGTTAGGGAGCCAGGTTTCTAATGTAGCCATTGGAGAAAGGTAGGTGCTTCCTGAGGCACACAGAACATCTACATTTAGATGCACAAAGCTAAATGCTGTGATTATTTACCTTCACCCCGCAGGGTCAAACACAGAATAAAGATCACCTGTTTATTTTTTAACATCTATTCATTTTTTGACATTATTCATTTTTTAACATCTATTTTGCTGAAGAGGACACCATTCTATAAGTATGACCAGCAGAGGGAAGTATCTATCTATGTTTTGAACTCGTGGCCTCTCACCAAGTAGGGATAGCCTGAGCTTGTGCCTTGAAAATAGATACTGTGCCTCTGAAGTGAAATAATTTTAAGAAAACTATCTAAAAGACCTTCTGCAGTGTTTACCTATGCTCTGCAGTGAGGCACTGTGGAGACAGAATATCATGTTATTTTAGTTTCACATGTGCCATCTTTCAAATGTCACAAAATAGTGCAGTGAAAATACTTTCTAGAGGGGAAGAAAAAGGTTAAAAAGTCAAATAACAAGTCTGTTGGCTGCACTGGGTTTTGTGCAGCTCACCCAAACAGCTATGTGAGATGGTGAGAAAAAATTAAAATGCTTCTGTCTTGCCTGACAATGCATTTCTTTGATCAGGAGAGGTGCTGGAAGAGTGCTGGAAGAAAGTGACAGAGAGGAAGGCAAAGCTGTTCCTCAGGCTACAATGATACATTCATGTGGTTGTCTTTTCTTAGCCTTGCCTATAGCATTTGCCTTCCTCAGGCAAGTTAAGGATGAGCTTCATGTCCTGACTGCAGATTTCATTTAGAAGGAATGAAAACTTCACCATGGGTTGGGAAGGCACAAGGATTTCTTCTCACCGCCAGCATTTCTTGAAAACACTGCTCATAGACTAGGACCCAATTAGGTTTGGCACTGCAGGGGGTTGTTATGCAGGGGCATAACAACCTGTTACATTCTCCACCACAGCTGCCTGTCTTCAGTACAAGATGAAGACAGATCCTTGATAGGCAGATGGAGTTCTACAAAACAGTGGGGATGAAAGGAGGTAGTGGGGGCAGTTCCTCAGTCTGTTCTCAACATTTTCAGGATGATCAGAGCAATGGCAGAGTTCAACAACAGAGATAAAGGAGGACACCGAAGTAGCACTGCAGATACAAGAAGTAACGCACACTGCAAGTTTGTCATGCTACCATTTGTAGGGCTTCAAGAAAGATGTATTTTTATTTTAATTGGAGATTTTCTATACCTCTTCTCCTAGCTCTCTGTTTTTCCACATCCAGATAAAAGGGGAAGTAGCTGGAATTTGGTCAGAGTGTTATCTTCAACTTGACAAATATTTTTCCAAGACTCCTAATTGCTGTTTTGAAATGACAAGCTACAAAAAAAAAAAAAAAAAAAAAAAAATTTAAAAAACCTAAAAAAAACCCACCCCAAAACCAAACAACAAACCAACCTGTTAATCACAAGTCCAGGTTTACTTTAAACAGTGACTCAGAAGGGAGGGTACTGGTTATTGAACAGTCAGGTTTTGATCCTGCTGCAGCTTAGCAGGAAATCTGCTTGCAAAACTCAGTTATGCTTGTGCTGGCTTAGTTCTTGCACTGTGTGTGATTTTAGGCTAGAAAACTTTTGAATGGTCAGAGTCAGAAGAAGAGTACTCTTTGTTTCTATACATACAGCAATATCCTATGATTGGAAGTCAGCTGCCCAAAGGAAGGCACTTGTTACCGAGAGTGCATGGCAGATATTCACAGATTCCTCCTGCACCTTGAGTGATCATAAATTAATCCTTCCTCTGTTCTTGAAGACATAACAAAGGGCTGTATTACATTACCAGATATGCCAGCCATGGCCAGTCTTTTCTTCAGGATCAAAATGTTTATTTCCAGTAAAGATTCCTTCACGTTACACGGAGTTTGCACTGGTGACCTTTCCTTATCGCCATGTAATTGCAACGTTATCTTTCTCTGTGATCCACAGACTTCCTTGCATCAAAGGAATGGAGTCTTTTTTTTGCACTTAACTTGAAGGGGAGTGATATTTTTAAATCCCATGCGTACATGAACAATTAATTAACAGCTCTTAGGATATGGTCAAGTTATGAACCATGGTTTTGAAGCCTCAGTTGTTCAAAAGTGAACAGCAGCAAACTGAGGCTTAAATTGTCACTCATCAAACAGGTAATGACACTTTTCCAAGACTCTGTCATTTGATCACTAGTCCTTGTAGTAGTTATGTTAAGTACTACTTTGGCCAAGTGTCAGGTTTAGCAAACACTGTGTAATTTAAATCTTCCAAGTAGATTGTACAGGAATGCACACTAACTAATCAGTGCTGGGGAGAATAAGGAGAGAAAAACCCTTCACAGTGTTTGATTTCAACCACGTATTGCTATCAGTAATACTGTCTTTGTTCTGTAGACGACGGGTATTTACACAGACTGTGTGTGAAAACTGGGATCTGATGGTTATCATAGCTAGATCTAATTGTTCCGCTTCTTTGGATAAAAGGTGTGTTTTTCTGTCTTAAGAGTTGGTTTGCAGCAGTTTCAAATGCTTCACTACTTCTCTGATTTATGGAGAATTTTACTAGGTCACAACAGAAACCAGAGAATCCTTCTCATCAGAGAATCCAAATATAGGAGATTAATAGATAAGAGCTTCTAAAGTGGTCCTAGCTGTGTTTCAGAGAGAAGTCAGCGTATCTACCTTGGAGCACATCACTTCTTCTGTTTGTTATTTAAACAAAGCCTTTTCAGAAGGCTATACCTAAGGTGGCATAATCAATAGACCTACAGGGGTACAGGCACTGCACATAAGAGAATGAGAGAAAAACTAGTGTGCATATCTGCACAAAAAGGAAAGCATTGAACAGCCATAACTGAGGTCATGACAGAACAAAATATGGACTGTTTAAGTAGTTAGGGAAAATTGGCAGCAAAGGTATTCTGAGCCACTGGTACTTGTTTGCCTCTGTACAGTCATGATGAAGAATTTTGCTGCCAGTTCAAATAGGAATATTACGCAAAATTATGACTCCCTGCTGTGTACCTGCGGAACACTGATTATGTTACATGCAATGATTTTAATCATTGTACCAGAGATTCAGAACAGACTGCAGCGTTCCTGCCCTTAAGAAATCACCTTCCTAGGAAGCCGAAGCCATTGCTTCTCGGTGGTTTGACTTTTCCCTAGCAAATTCAGCCAGATAAATTAATATAGCACAGATTTCACTAATGTCTGTAACAAAAAATATTGTGCAATTGAAAAACTGTATTTTGAAACTTGCTTATAGCTGTAGTCACTGATGCAAATCTTCCATTCATGTTTGAGGCCATCCATAAGAGTCTCTTTTTTGTAGAAGGAATATTTTCAGTAAAGCAAAATAAAGTCTGTGGACAATAGCTTTTGATTTTAGTCCATGCCAAACATGAAGCCATAAATCACATCCCATCTGGGTGCTGCAGAGGTGAAATGTCAGAAGTTTCTCCATGAGAAGCCTTGTGACAGAGCACAGCTGGTATGTATGATCACCAGTAAGCCTAACTGCACACAAATGACCTTATCAGAAGAGAAAGGAGAGAAACAGCTTTCATCTAAAGCAAATCTTATACTAGGAAAATCATTATTGATTCTGAAGACGCTTGTATTAAACACAATATTATTTTCTCTTGAATTCTTTAAAAATTTTCCTGCTGTGAGGTTTACTGTGCAATTGCTAGACGGCTCACAGACTCTATCATTCAGTATATCTGCAGAAGGTTGTTCTCTATTTTAAGTGCTATTTCTACTCCTGAGACTCATAGCTTATTCTTCCTTGACGTAGTTTGTAGAAGAATATGGTTACAAAGTTGCATTTGTTTTGAGTTGGAAACAGTGAAGCTGCTTTTCTGGGATGTAATTGGGGCATTCATTGTGCAGGAAGAAAGAGTAGGCTGAGCTAGTCAGCCGCCTTGGGCACTCTGTTATGCAGGACACAGAGATTTCCACAGCAAAAGAAGAGACCAATTTATTCATGTTATGGAACCTGAATCTGCCACCATATTACTAGGGGAAAGCACATTGGTCACATTCCCTGCTGCAGTAGCTTGAGACTGCTAGAAGGTGGAATAACTTGGTGTTTTCTGCACCTTACACATTCTAGTCAGAAAAGGTTAAACAGAAGAGTATAGCAAGCCTTATTTCAGAGCTCTTCCAGGGTTTGGGAATGAGTAAAGGTATGTGAGCCTTGAAATCTGTTCCTTTGAATGTCTGAAAATGAAAACTATGCTGTTGCTGCAAGAAGCTGTCCTGCCCTAGCTTACAAACCCCCACTGATTCCTCTGTGTTAACATCAATGATGGTGCTGCCATGTGATGAGCTGGACCAGATCACAGATCTGGTTAAAAAAGAGAGAAAAGTGAGCTGATACACTGGTTCTGCAGCCAGGCACTACTACAGCTACAGTGAAGAGGTGCAGAAACACCATAACAGAAAGAGGAGAGGAAAAATGACCTTTTTGGTTGCCTTGTAGTCTTTGGCTTACACTGTTCATGAAACTACATCCTGAATCTCAATATGTGTCTGTAGCCCAGCTCTGAATTGAGTTATTCCTTTCTCTGGAAACTGCTAAATCATAGGACGAGCCCCTTCCAATGAATAAAAGAAAAGTCTTCTTATTAATCACCACCACAGACCTATTTGCAGAGAAGATATTGTAAAGCTCTGAGAATTTACACTATTATGAGGCAAACCCTTGCCAATGATGTCTGAACATCAATTGCAGCAAGAAGAAAATCTTCCAAGATTATTTTCATAGATGACCACATCATAGTCTCCTTCTCAACACTGACAGCCAGTGATTAAGTCAAAATGTGACATGGGTATTAGAAGTAAGATCATTATTTTATTACCAAGATTACTGAGCTATTGAATAGCTGAATACAACAATTCCTCTTCATCATGTGTAGGGTCTCTGTACACAGTCTTTTTCAGGACTTGAGGAAAATCATGGCCTTTTCCAAAAGCTCCCTGTTTAACTTAGTATAGCAGTACCAGCTTCTCTGAAATGGTTGAGGTGGGACCAATTCATACCACTGCAAGGTATATTAAGTCTTCAAATCAGTTTAGTGTAATAGCATGTATTGAATTGCTACTAAAAGCCACTTAAAGCGTTTAATGCTTTTCCTTTCCTCTAAATCTACCAAAATGGTTTTTAAAGGGTAGAATTACATAAAGATGGACACATCAAAGATTTCATTGCAAATGAGCAAAAATGTAAAATAAACACTTCACGGAACTTTAAGTATCTGAGTAAATTAACATCTTGCCAAGGTGCCAAGATTGTATTCTGGTTTCAGCCTACATTTGTTTCAGGATATACATTGTGGTACACTAGATGTGTGACTCTGTTGCAATTATTCATACTTTACATACACAGTAATGCCTAAGACATTTATTGTTTTAGAGGTATAGTCAAAATGAGTTACTCTTTGATTACTGATGTTTCTAGTGGAATTATTCAGTTACCACATTAAATTGACAAAAATGTTCACTATTTGACAGAGTATAGGTGAAATCTTTTATCACTGCTGTAGCTGGCAAACACTTCTGTAACCCTTCACTGTAATCCATTCTATTTTTGGGCAAAGACTGTTAGAAGAAAGGGACAATGGTTGCAAGCTTTTCCAATTTTGTAGAATACATTTTCCATATGTTGACATTCCTTTTTCTGTGAAAGCATATACCATTTTTAGAAAAATTATTGTTTCCTTCAAGAAGAATGTAACTCATTGTTACTCTTATAATGCCATACTCAAGTAAAATGTAAAGCCTGTTCGATCGCTGGTTAAACCCAGCTATGAAAGGTTTGTTTCTCTGTAATCACAACTTGCTTCATTTGTCCTTACATTCCACTTGACATTTGATGTTTCACAAATGTGGGAGCACTTCAGATTGGGATCTGAGGCTGGGTTTAGGGTTTTAATATGATTTGTTCTAACTAACTTATATAACTAATAACTGTTCCTGAGGTGCTACCCCACCCTATACTACCAATATCCACTCAGGGTGTTATTTCCTCACCAGTCTATCAGTATGAGAAATATTTTTTCATGGGTTTCAAGTCTTTTCCTCATTCATTTGCAAAGCAATAATGTCTAGAAATGCGTCAAATCAGATTGTAATAATTGGTTTATGGTAAAATAGAAATTATTCCTTTCCAATAGGTATGTAAGACCAGATGCAGAGATATTCAGGTACCTAAATTCACATTGTTGATATGGGAATTTGTGTGTACAAACCCCAAATATATCAGATAATTATGTGAAAAAAAAATGAAATTGAAAGGGTACAGGTAAGTGTTGTCTTTTTTCTAAGACATATGAGCATGAATGCTTCTATTTACACAGTTCTCTTTCCACAAGAAACTGTTCCCATCCACTTTTGTGTCCTCTTTCTTCTAACCATTTTTTACTTCTTCAGCAGTGTCTGCCTCAGATGCAAGTCGAATTTCCAATGCCTCTTTCTTATCCTCTGGTTTGGATTTTGTCTTTAAATTCTGAAAGATTTTATCCTGATTTCCCCTTCTTCTCATTTCTTATCTCCTATACAATAATTCCTCACCCTGCTGTGTTGCGTTCCTTCACCTTTTCTTCCCTTTTACCTCCACCCTACCCTTCATTAGAATATCTCTTTCTAATCACAGAGGTGAAACTTAGGGTTTTTCTACACAGTTGAGCAGAAAATGAAAGTTGTTCTGTACATGCTCTTAGCTTCCTAAATAAAATCCAGTTCTCTCGGATTCTTCAAAACTGGGTCTCTGCTAGTAATCTCAGCAACTCTGCAAGGTTCACTAGCTGGGGACAGGTGTAGCCATCAGAAAGGTTCAAATAAGATGGGGGAAACAAATGTTGTTTTCTCAAGAATAAAAGTTTGGAACCATCAATGGGATAAAGAAAACAGCAACAGCAATGGCTGAGAGATTCCCCACTGAACAGTACCGGTCCCACACGTAGCATGTCACTTGTCACACATTTTACAGCCAAACTTAATTAATACACCCAGCCCAAATCTGCAGGGCTCTGGCACCCTCAGAATAATCTGGAAAGTGATGGTCATAGATTACCTCAAACAATCCACTACTGCAAATAGCTCGCTTAGTGTACTTTCCTTGGATTCTTCTGCTTGCTAATGTAGACATCAATATAAATACCCATCCAGCACAGAGGATAGGCGATAGAGTTCATGTCTGCTCACACCACAGCATTCAAGATTGACAGTCAAACCTGAGAGCTGTAATACAGCAGAAGAAGGATTAGAGTGTTGGGGTTTAATCTTAAAAAGATACTTGAAAAATGAAAGTCAAACAGCAGTTTCATATGCTACTGTAATAGGAGAGGAATTAGACCATGTTCAAGCTGTGTTTTGTCATAATCTGGTACAAGCCCTATGTTGAGACATGATTTTGCAACCAGAGCATCAGTAGCTGTAGCAGACAATTAAAACAATGCCAACAGCATCATACTCCCTCTTTCCACATTTCTGTCCAACAAACCCAGCATATCTCTTTAATGACTAGAGGAATGGTACCTAGCTCTTGCTGATGCAAATTGGCCCAACTCCATTGATTCTGAGTATTTTTGACCCTTCAAACAGTACAGAAATTAGGTCAGGAAATTTATATTCAAATTCCAGTTCATAGGTTTTTGTCAGTACACCTTTGCTGTCACTGACCCCTTAAGGAAGTTGGTATATGTACTGCAGATTTTTTTAAAATGACTAAGTTCAAAATAAGGAAATTTAAACACATATACCTTTTATAACAGCTTTGTCTAAGAAAAGCACATATTTCATGGTAGCCTTGACTCAAAAATTGAGTAGAAAAATTTAAACAATTAATTTCAGCTAATGACATGGTTATGTGATAAAAAATAATCTTTTCTTACGTGAGTTATCATGGGTTTTTTATGAAGTAATACATTAACTGCTTCTGTTAACTGATAGATTTCTTGATCTCAAGCTTATTTCGATGGTAAGGGTATATTATATTTCAAGTCTAGATTTTAAAGCCCCAAATGGGTGAAAAGACATGAAAAATTTGCACTAATGATTTAGATTTCTCTTATCGTGTTCTAACCTCCCTTCACCCGTTTTCAGACAAGAATTCAGCCTTCTGGAAGTATTCCTCTGCCCTCCCACAAAATGCCTGGAAAAATCAAAGGGTCTTGAAAGGCAGTAAGTGAAACATTTGGCAATTTGCTGTGTATCTGGTGACTCCCATAACACTACAGTTTCTTTGGTACTTTGTTATTAAGCAGGTGTTTTTGAAGAAGCACCAACAGTGAAATACGTCTTTATCTTCCTAGTTGCATTTCTTTCAGTTCCTCCTGCTTCTGTGTCTGATGCTCAGGAATGCAAGGTGCTCACAGGCAAACACCTTTGAGTAGCATCACAGGAACCAAAAGGACAAAAAGGTTTGCAGGAAAAGACATCTCATATTAGTCTGCAAACTTCTCTATGATGTATAGCTCTAAGTGCTTAGCACATTTCCTTTTGTAGATGTCAGCAATCTGCATATCTGCTCTTTAGGATGACATTTCCAGAACATGTTTCTCTGGCCACCTAGTTCTTGCATTTACTCTCTAAAAACCAGTTTCCAATTGTGAAGCCTTTTACACTCACTCTACAATCTTAGAGTTGGCTTCACAGAGTGAAAATCACAATAGAAACTCATCCTTAAGTACATATATTTTCAAAAAACCATGTAGCATTGCTTTATTCCTTTTGAAAAGTAAGGAACTGACTCATTTATGGTTATAACTTAGAGATGTAGAAGCGATTATCATAAATTGGGGTAATTATTTAACGTACGAGCCAAAATTGGGGGGAAAAGTTTTCCTTTCAAAGAGAGAACATTTTTTAGTTTTTCTCTTCAACTTATCCCCAAATAATGGATACAAATTCATGCCTTGCTAAACAAAAATATTAATACTAACAAATAATTTCAGATTTTTAGGCCACTTTCCACTCCTGGTGTAAAAAGACTGCAAAAGCTTGACTTACAATCATAGAATCACAGAATAGTTAGGGTTGGAAAGGACCTTAAGATCATCTAGTTCCAACCCCCCTGCCATGGGCAG
>JAOEHX010061856.1:0-12663 GCA_025448015.1 Bolborhynchus lineola | reverse complement strand
GGAAAACTACGGCAGGTCAGCAAAGAAGGTATAGGAAGTGAGGCACAGTACCACTAAAATTCTGTAACTCTTGAGTTTTATATCTCATCCCACCCTAAAGACGGCCTATAAGAAATCTGGAGAGGGGCTTTTTTTGCACGGGCACCTAGTGACAGGGCAAAGGGAAATGGCTTTAAACTGACAAAGGGTAAGTTCAGATTAGATATACGGAAGAAATTTATTATGAGGGTAGTGAGGCAGTGGAACAGTCCGCCCAGAGAAGCTGTGGCTGCCCCATCCCTGGCAGTGTTCAAGGCCAGTCTGGACAGGGCTTTGAGCAACCTGCTCTAGTGGAAGGTGTCCCTGCTGTGGGAGGTGGGGGGTGGAGCTGGATGTTCTTTAACGTCCCTTCCAACCCAAACCATTTTGTGACTGTGTGATTCTATGCCACGTTGTACAAGTCTGCTTGTACAGCTGATGGTTATTCAGGGCACAAGAGAGATGTATGTCTGCTGAGCAATTTGCCAGGGCAAAATGAAGTACACTGGAAGTGCATAACTTGGAATTGTTGCTCTTCATGTGTCTGCCTCTGGTCTGTGGAAAGAACTGCTCAGAGAGATGGCAACAGAGGAGACTGCTCCTCTGTGGGGATGTGTGTGCACCAGAGGGTGGAGACCTGCAAAGAAGGGACACAGCTCAGATGAAGGAGGCTGGGGACCAGGGCGAACTGCCTCGTTGGAGAGCTTCATTCCAGCTGCAGGAATGAATCAGGAATGAAACCCTGCAATTCACTCCACATATCAAAGGGCAAGCACAGGGGCAGGGCTTGAGGGAAGGAGAAGTAAGTGAGGTCCCTACAGCAGTTTGGAGTGATCACAAGGCTGGGGCAGCGTGCTAGGCTGCTCACGAGGCTGGGAGGAGACAGGCTGCCTCCAGCAGCCACCCAGAACTGGTGCAGAGGTGAGATCACCTCTCTGTGCTAGAGCCCTGCCAGCAGCATGCCCAGCACCTGCCTGCAGGTTCAGCAAGTGATCAGCATGGAAAATAACCTTCCCCCACAAAAACATATGCTCAGGGAAAAAAGGCATCTGAGAAAAAGGCTCATATCTTTACCAGCACATTTATTCCCTATATCCTTGGAACTTTTTGGTGTTTTCTGGGAGTTTAAGAAGTCTTGGCTTGCAATAGTCCCTAGCTGCCATTATGCAGTTCAAGTCCTGCATGTTGCTCACTGACTGCTTTACTCCTCTAGTCAGGCATGTGCAAGCTCCTGGCAGTATTGGCAAGAGCTGGCATGTCCCTTCTCCCTCTGGTAGACCTTCATATGAATCTTCAGCCTACCACTGTCCAGGGTTCCTAAGGTGCCTATAAAAAGCTCTCAGTGCAGCAAGATTGACCACGGTACTTTGTGGGCTCCTAACTGTAAAATGATGCATGTAAGATACCTTGAACAGGTTCCTGGCACACTCAGGACCTATATGGAATTTGTATCTTGCTCTAGAATACTAGCAAATGTCACATGATGTGAATTCTCTAATCTCAGGCCTGGCTATTAGTTTCACTAGCTGATGTTTTTGGTTCTGACTCAGCTTTATATTGACCAAAGGAGCACAAAGCACAGTGTAAAAAATAGCCATAGCTTTCAGATATCCAAACAGAAAGGGGGAGCACCAAGTCTTTGCCTTTTACATTGTTTTAAATAATGGCAGCTAGGCACATTGATCTGAATCATCACACAACCCAGGACGTGCCCAAACAGATTCTAGCAAAAAGGTTTGGAACAGCTTTGTGAGTTCACACTGAGTTCTGGCCAGTCAAAGTTACTCAGTCTGACAAATTCTCTCAGTGCAGATCTATTCAATTGAAGTATTCCTAGCATAGAGACTTTGATTAAATCAGAATCTTGCAGCAGTTTTTTTCCAATACTTCTAGCCCTCAGACTAATCTGTCAGGTCATGTGCAGATAAGGATTTTACAAGGTTACCAAAGAGTGTTTCCCTTGCCACGATAGAAGCAACAATTGAAATCACCATGAGCTTCAGAGTTAGTTCTGTGTTACTGTAATCAAAAGAGGTGTTTCCTGTTAAGGACTTCCCACTACTTGCCATAGCTTTTCCTCTGTAGCTTTGACACAAACAGGGTCGTTTGTTTTTTTTTCTCTTTCTAGCTGTCATGATGGAGGAGGACATATGTGCGAATATCTCTTTGCTTTGTGTTATTTCACTTAGGAAGTATGTATTAAAGGTATCATTTTAGAAAGAGAAATTGAAACACTGGAAGGATCAGTCTCACCCATTAGTGGCCTCAAGCTCATCCATAAATCCTAAAGCTTACCTTAAATATAATTTATTTGCTATCAGCTAAAGTAATGCAATGTAAACTGAAAATAAAAGATAATATAAAATGTCATACTGACTGTGCAGGCTTGAAAAACATGAAAGATGCATGATAACAAGATGTACACACTAGAAGTACATTTAAAGTGCTTAAATATGTGATGAGGTGCTTAAAAGTGTTACTGAAATGGGCCACTGAGCTTGGATTAATCAAGACATGGTTTCTGTGATTATGGAAATTTTGCAGTAAGGTATTTTGCAGTAAGGAAGTACAGGCTGCATAATATCCAATATTGCTGGTTCACGAACTGAATAGATTATGTCTAGATGAGGACTGCATGCTTAAACACCGACACAGAAGTAAATCAGTTCAGAAATGCATGGCAGAGGGATGGTATGCAATACTAGTGCAAGTAGGAGCCTATGAAATAGAAACACTCAGCAGAGAGAGAAAAGCTGAGATCATCACCTTTGGACTGAGTTATGGGACAGCTGCAAGTAATACGAGCTCCTAGTTCTCATAGATCACCAAACAGGTGTAGTTTATACTTCCGATAGTACAACAGTAAAGAAATCCAAGTGATGAATCTGGTTTGAAGTTGAGTTTTATGGCTGGGTGAGTGATGAGTGAGTGAGGTCCTTGAAAGGGCTGGAGTTAGCAATCCCTGTAGCAGCCAACTGTGCCAGTGTGGAGCCTCACAGATCCTGTGAGCACCTGCAAGAGACATAGACCTTAGAAGGATCAGTGAAGAATTATATTTACTTCTAATTTCCACCCCACAATGAGTAGCAATCCACTAACATTGGTTACCTGAAGAAACTTCAGACTGCCCACATTTATTTTATCCTTCAGAAATAAAAGCTGCTAGTTCTGTGAACACCAAAGGTAATGAAGCCTGGTTTCCTATGGATTTGCCTCTTGGTTGGCTCTCTATTGACCTGAATTATAATAATATTTTCTGTTACAGCTGCATATACCTAGCATCTAATCCTGTGGAGCATTTTGGCAGCAACATGTGGGCTGCCACTTTCAGAAATGGAAGTGTGTTGAAATTTGCTGACTGGCTAGGAAGTTTTGTTTTGGCTAAAAATGTTTGATCCCTAGTCTCTCCTTTGCCTGGTTATCTCTTTTTATGAAATTTGTATAAATATTATTCTGTCTCCAACTCTGCTGAAGCTGGTTAACACCTTCAAAGTTATCAGAACTTTGGACACAGACAGAGAGACAGGGTGATTGCATAAACCTTGTTTTCATACTGCCTACCAGGCTAAAAAATGGATGGCATGCTGTCTGAATGCTGAGCTAGGTACAGAAGTCATTTTTATCTTCAGGCTATCTCCCAGTCCAGAAAAACAAACACCCTCCGCCAACAACAAAACCTCCAACAAAACCGAATAAAAAGAATGTAAAAACTATAATCCCCATCTAATCCAGGCTATAAAGTAGCAGTATTGGGAATTGTGTCCACTTATCTATTGCTGGTGGGAGAAATGATACTTAAGAAATCCTATAATTACTTTAGGTTCATCATTACATTGCTGGGGAATTTATATATCAGGAAAAGCAGGCTTTGCAGAACTATTAGGGTTGCCTGCGTGAATTATGTTCTTCCTCCAACATAATTAGCCCAGAGAATGGTTGTGCTGCCATGTTGTAAAGATCAGGATTTTTTTAAGTTTCTCTCTAACACTAGTTTGTGAGGGCACCCAAAAGAAAACATTGAGTCCCTATAACTTTATTTTCTTCTTGAGAAACTTCAGAAAAGAGGTAGAAGTTAACCTGATAAAAATAAGAAAATCCTAATTTTTAGCAATTTTGTCCTTGATCCAATCAAATGGCAATACTCCTGGTTTTTCCTAGTCACAGGATGCACTAGACTGAGCTATACAGTGGGTATGGCAGTGTTTTGTGCCCAGTCTCATAACTGAAAGGTAGCTAAAGTCACAATCAGGCAAAACTACACAAACAAAAGCAAACAAACAAAGACCTATAGGAAAATTAGAATTCTGCAAGGCATTTCCAATTTAGGTGTCCATAATCAGAGGCAAACTTATTCCAGGCACAGGACAGGGGGACCCAGCCTAATATTTGTCCAGGAGCATACCGATCACTTTTAGTGTTTTAGCCTTTGTCCTAGTGCTGCTTTGAGGAGTGGCTGCACTAAATGTAAAGATGTAAAAATGTACATTAAAAAAAAAAACCAAATCAAACAAGCAAAACCAAAACACCACAAAAAAAAAACCAAAAAACAAAAAACACTGTATGAATTTGGTCTGTTTGGATTTTTAAAAAAGTTCATTTTCAAAACATCCTTTTTTCCCCTGTATTCTCCATGTTTCAGAATTGCAGATCTTAATGGTATTCTGTAGTAAATATTTTGAGACACTTTTAATACTTGAATGTAGTTTGTCACAGATACTTTCATTTCTGTGTGTTTTCTGATGGTAGGACCTGTTTATTTTGCATGAATAAAACATAGACAGCCTTTTATAACTGAATTTTTCTCATATATTGCACAGCTACTGATAACTGTCATTCTTGCAACACTCCACTGTTTTCTGCAATATATACTTTATAGTTTCTTTTTGTTCATTACATGTTCACAAACCTTAAATTCTGCATTAATTGTCAAACAAATGAGATGATGTTCTATGAGGACATAATTTCTACCCCTTCCTCAACAATTCTGATGCTGTATAAGAACTGCGTCTCACTCACTGCAGTACATGCTTCCAATACTTTCTAGGAAAAATTGCTCCTGTTTCTCCTGTTCTTATATTCTCACCTTTCTTTTGGAACAAAAAAAAAACAAACAAAACTTCCACCCATCCCGCCACCCCCCATATAGGTGAATATTGATGAGGAAAAACCAAATCTGGCAACAATCCCCAAAGAATAATACATCTTGTGGTTGACTGGGTGAATGACTTAGTGATTATACTTTAATGCTTTTAAATAGCTCCTTTTAGAACAAGGTTTTTACAAATCATGTACAGAATCATTTGTCTTTACCTTCGAGGAGTGGCAGTGGGTGGCAGCTGTGGCTGCCCTCAGCCATGCATGAGGACATAGAATAATGCCTATTGTATAGCCACATTGATCTTAGACTCATCTTATTTACATATGATCTGTACTGCAGTTTCTGCTGGAAGAAAATACAAGCAAGGAGATACTAGCTTTATTTTTTCTAATGTATGGCTTGACTAGCTTTAATCAAATGGGCTATATGCAGATTTAAACCTACTATAGAGAGGCTTTTTAACTTGCACAGCTCCCCAAGGGGAGACTTGAGCAACCAATGGAATATTTGGCCTTTCAAATTCCTGTAACTTTAAAAAAGATTACATTTCTACACACATCGTGGAGAAGTAATATGTGTGTAAGTTGCATAAACCCCTGAAAAGATCTAGCTTCCTGCATTTGGCAAGTTGTGTGAGTGATGATGACTCATTATCTCATTGACTTCTCTAACACAACACAATTAGTATGTCCCAATGCCATAAATAAATGGGATTTCCTATTGCTTTATAATTATGTAACTTGATTAACACCAAGAAAATCCACGTGTACTTTAAAAAAGTTCTTTTTACTAAAACATCTTGGGGGAAATCTGGTACTAAGTCCTCCATTAGGACTCTCGGTATAAGGCTCAGGAGTCAATCTGTGCAACCTTCTGCACAGTTTATTCTATCATTTATATATAGAAATTGATTTATGGCATCAGTCTAACAGACTCATGAAGTATTTTTTTGAGCCACTATTAAAATAGGAGACACAGTACCCATAACAGATAAGTAAGAGCTAACAGAAGATGCAGCATCAGAAGTAGCAGTGTTAGCAGGTAACATTGAGGAAATTATTTCACATCCAGCTTGAAGTCATCTTGTTCCTGTCTTCTTAGCTTAAATGTTTTTTAAATTGTATTTATCACCATAGTAAATACCATATTCATCAGCAGCATATGTCAAGGCATCTTTAATAACCTGCCTTCTGCAGCAAAATGATAGACAGTTTGGCCAACCTTTAAAATAACTTCGTCTTAGCCTGTTATGTAACCTACTTGCAAATGTATACATAGTTTGGGAGTACTCTTCAAAGCATTTGCTATGTAATGATCTCATCTTTCTAGCCTTGTCTAAGCCTCTTCTGAAAGTTTGCCAGGCTATATGGCAGAACATGTAATTTTTTATTTCTTGGAAAATGGATAGAGGCAACCAGCTCACAGATTACATTTTGAGAGCTTTGGCTTTCAAGCAATTGCAGTTTTTATTTATTACTGACTAGACCGAAGCCAAAAGCATGGTAAGGGACATCAAAATTGGTAAGTGTCCTAGAAATGGAACACCCTAAATTCCCTCACCTTTCAACAGAGTCTACCACATAATGGTGATAGTTATTTTTCGTTCTTGAATGCTCAGCTAACTCTTTAGATTAAATGTTTTATTTAATAAACAAAAGCTTGCTTCCACCCACCATGTCCCTCTCTTACAGGTTTATATTAGAAAACCCTTTTTATTGTAACAACCAGCATCATAGTTTGTGAAGACAAATGAAAACAAATAAATCTGATTTAAGTAACTATTCAGACAAAGGTTATACTTGCAAGTGCATTTTCTTTCTTCAGAAAAAGATTTTAATAATCATTTTTGTTGGAATATTTGCTGTGAAAAAGTGCTTCCAGAGACAGTGTTTATCTTTCTGTTGTAATATATTCTGCAGACTTCTAGTGGGTACATACATAAAGAGATAGAATTAGACATTAAAATTTTAACTTATCATCATCAGAAAAATAATTTATCATTGAAAATGTTATCATATGATTGCATGGCGATTATCTTAATGAGTATAATCTGTTATGTCCAATTTTTGTCCACATTAGCACTTCTTTGAAATAGAATCCTATTAAAATGTTTTTCATTATTGTCATTGTCTTGACAACTGCATCAAAATATTTTACTGAAAATTTAACAAACCTACTACTGTCTAATCTCTTCCTGCAAAAGTAGTTTGGCCTGGATGGTCCTTTTGCAAAGAGCATGTTCCTACAGAATAGTGTTTTTACACAATGATAGTATATGCATTACTTCATAGAATTCCCATTTTATCTTGCATCTGCAGATTTTACCTTCACAGAGCCTTGGTTGATCTTACCTATTGCCTCAGTGAGGCACCTGGTAACAGGATTACGTATCTGCAGTTAAAAGATCCATGTCTCAGGTAAAGCAATAATCATTAGCAATAAATAAATCTATGCACTTCCCTTTCTAGCTGTTTAGTGTGTTATATGCATTCCTGTAATCTTTTAACACTTGGTTTCCCATATGTATGCATATCCTAAATAGTGCCACTGAAACTGAAAATCTAAAAGAATTTGAAGCCAGTTGTGAATGAAGAAGCATCTGTATAACATTTGTGTAGTATCTGAAGAAGTGTTTAACAGAGATAAAAATGCCCCTTTGACTAATTGTGAGATTATAATTCAGTTTATAGCTAACTTGTTTCAGGTTAAGCACAGAGTTGTAATACTGTTCAAGTAGCCTGAACGTTCAAAGCAAAATGTGCAACCACATTTATGCTGGTGTATAAGGCAAACAGTAGAGTGGGTGACATCAATTACCCTAAGTTAGACGCTGAGGAAATAACATTTGGAGATGAACATGTTTAAAACCTGTCCTGGGTTCAGCAGTAGCAGTGATTTTTTTTTCCTTCTTAGTAGCTGGTGCAGTGCTGTGATTTTGCTGGTAAGTTGAGCAAGCAGACTGTGAGCCTGATAGTGGAGGGGCTGGAGTCTGATAGTCAGATACTGGAGGGGCATAGACATGGACCAGTTGCCAGAGAGCCCCATGTGCATGCATGCTAGCAAGCTTTGAGCCTGATTGGCCAGAAAGTACATACACAACCAGGCCACTAGGATTGTTCATGTTATGTGAGTACTTTTGGTGTAAACCTGTGGGTGTGAAGGTGCTGCTGAAGGCCCTCTCCCTGGATTGCTGTATTCTGGCAGATGTGTGCATATGCATCTTTGAGCTACCTGCCTAGCCAGACTGCTGGCTGGACCTGGCAATGGCCCCAGGAAAAAAGCTCTGGGGTCTTACAGCCTACCAGGTTTATCTTACCTTAACAGCCAGTACCATGGCCATATGTCAGCCTTTTAGCCTGCAGTGTATCTACACAGCATCCATATACAGGTATAAGAGCTGAGTGTCGGGAACTGCAGGAAGCAATTGTCTGTATGAAGTCTGAATGTCAGTAATTTATAGTGTTGGTTTTTAGTACATTCTGAAGTGGTGGTGATATGATTTTGTAAACATACCTGTGCCCTGGGATTTAAAATTTCCTAGAGAATAACTGAAGCTAATGTGCAAGTGCAGCAGAGAATTCAGAAATGGCTATCTGAAATGTAGGTGTGTTTGTAGGAGCCGTATTCATATATTATAGCAGCACATTGATTCAATAACATATTTCAAGTCCACCTCTTGGATCTCTGGGAATGACATAGCTTTTACCATCAATATGATTAGGCTGAAAAGTTGCTTTTCTGTCTTCATTTTTATTCCCAAATGTACACTTTTGACACTTGATTTGTGATAGCTGACACCTCAAAGCTGATATATGGCTCAAGAGTTAAGCAGCACAGGGCCAGGCAGAATGAGCTGGCTATAATCTCTCAAACATACAATACTCTCTGACATCAAATGTGAAAAAAATCATCAGCATGTGTATAATGTTATATATGAAAAAAAACTGAAGTAGAAAATTATTTGAGTTTTGACACAGAGGAAGTTGGGCTTCTAAACAACCTGGTATATATTTTCCATCTTTTTCCCTTTCTTTTCAAGGATATAGAAACCGGAACTGTATTTCTGTATTTCATAGCAACTCCTGTGTCCCTATTGTTGAGGGAAGAGAAGGAAAAAGGGAAAAGGAAAAACACATGAATAAAAGTGTCAAAGTCTTTCCCAGAAGGCTTCTGTATTGTTCAGTACTGCACTAGGGGAAGGGGAAAATAAGCTGCAAAGATAGGCTTTTTTGTCCTATATTTGCTTTGGAAATAATTGAAATGAAAATAGAATTTACCAGTTTGGGTTTGTTTTTTTTTAGGGAGCAGGAGATTTGAAGTTGCTATACCCTGAGTTACTGTACCAAACATGTCTATTTAAGATCAGTTTGTTGTAAATCAGTAGTTTTCTTGATGACAATAAGCATGTTTTATGTATCTTTAAAAAAACAGAAGGTGACTTGGAAGGTTTGGAAAAACATAATGCCATTGCTATTTGTGAGCATATACAGACAACAATTTTAACAGCTCTGGTAGTGGTCAAACTGGAGTTTGGATGAGAATGAGCTACCTTCTTCTCATAAAACAAAAGATGTGTCAGAGGTTATAGTATAATATGTACATACAAATATATACACATTATACTATACACATATATCAATATATAACTGATAACCACTAAAAATGTAAAGAGGAGTATGAGGGTTAGAAGAAAAGATAAATACACAATTTCAGGCATCAGTATGTGGTCTGCTAATACGATTTAAGAGTAGCCATACTCACAGTTTGTAGAGTGAAGTCTGAGTGTATGGGAAAGGCTATTTCAACCTCATTGAATTAAGAAATTTTCCACAATGTGTGAAAGCAATTTCCAGCACTGAAAGGATTTTTCATGGCAGAAAGTCAGAAGGCCTTTCAAAGAAGCCAAGTTTCATAGAATCATACAATCACAGAATAGTTTGGGTTGGAAGGGTCATCTAGTCCAACCCCCCCACAATGAACAGGGAACTCTTCAGCTAGATCAAGTTGCTCAGAGTCCTTTCCAGCCTGGCCTTGAATGTTTTCAGTGATGGAAACCTGATCCAAAGTTTCACCCCCCACATTGTAAAAAAATTTCTTCCTTATATCTAGTCTAAAACTATTCTCTTTCAGTTCAAAACCATTACCTTTTTACCTATCATAATAGACTCTACTACAGTTTGTCCCCATCTTTCTTATAAGCCCTCTTTAAATACTGAAAGGCTGCTATAAGGTCTCCCTGGAGCCTTTTCTCCTCCAGGCTGAACAAGCCCAACTCTCTCAGTCTGTCTTCATAGGAGAGGTACTCCATCCCTCTGATCATCTTTGTGGCCTTCCTCTAGACTTGTTCGGGCAGATCCATGTCCTTCTTGTGTTGGGGGCCTCAAACCTGCATGCAGTACTGCAGGTGAGGTCTCACAAGAGGGGAGTAAAGAGGGAGAACTGCCTCCCTTAGCCTGCTGGTCACTCTCCTTTTGATGGAGCCCAGCATATGTTGGCTTTCTGGGCTGTGAGCACACATTGCCAGCTCTTGTCCAGATTTCCATCCACCAGTACTCCCAAGTCTCTCTCCTCAGGGGTGCTCTCAATCCTTTCATCTCCAGCTCATATTCATACAGGGTGTTGTCCCGACTCAGGTGCAGGGCCTTGCGCTAGACCTTGTTGAATTCATGAAGTTCAGACAGGCCCACTTTTCAAGCTTGTCCAGGTTCCTCTGCATAGCATCCTGTCGCTGAGGTGTGTCAGCCACACCACACAGCATGGTGTCATTGGCAAACTTGCCGAGGGTGCACTAGATCCCACTGTATCATTGATGAACATATTAAACAGTACTGGTCCCAATATGGACCCCTGAGGGATACCACTTGTCACTGATCTCCATCTGGACATTAACCCTACTTCTGCTAATTCTGCCTCGTGTCAGGAATCAGAGGATGCCATATGCCATTGCTCCCCAAAACAGATCAATAAGCAGGTTTCAGCAGAAAGAGATGTAAAGATACATTAAATAGTTTTTTTCATTGAAGAATGTTTAAACAGGTATCAATATCAATCACAGTGTCAGGAAAAGGCTTGCTTCAGTTCAGTAGGACAGCTTTTTTCCATTTTGACCTAGGAAAGAGAAGCAGTATTGTTTAGCTCTCTAGAGTGTAGGTGGGGAAACAGGTATTTTATCATCCCCTTGGAATGGTATCAATTGCAGTGAAGCTTACTACCTAGCAGTGTGAATAATACTGTTTTACAACCATGTTTTAAAAACAAAGCAACTGCTACAGTATTTTATGAAAGGTTCAGCTCTGCAGCTGGGTGCCAGCTGTGCTGTGCACACATCTGTTGTTAGGTTCAAGTTTAAGTCATTTTGTTCTATTTCTAGGTTTCACTCAGGCTTACTAGGAAGGGCAGATGCTAACCTCCCAAGAAGGGTAGTTTGGAGTTCACATAGAACTGCAGTGACTGGTGTGCTTCTCAGGGGGCCTTCATGACTGTGAACATAAAGTGCATTATGAAGCCTAAATCTTCTTTTGGATCTGGCTGATATTCTATACATTTTTTAAATTCATAGTTTACTTTGCTTTAAAGATCTGAAGAGATGCTGAGCAAGCATGGGGAGATTAAGAAAGCAATCTGAAGTCTGTTTTTCAGATTTGGAGATATTAGTGTAAGGATGCAAGGCTGAGTCAGCTTTTTTTGTCTTTCAGGTTTGTATATAAACTTATAAAACTTGTATATAAAGAGTCAACACACTTATATTTTTACAACAATATGATCCTTCCCCTTTGCATTCACTACCTCTGCCACCTGCCCCATAGAAGTGCAGGCTAAGCAATAGCAGAATACTGCTGCCTGGGGTTAGGTCAACTTCAGCAGACGGAGAATCCTCAAGAAGTGCTGTGTCTTTGAGTATCTCTTTGATGGCATCAGTTAGCACTTGTGATCTTCTTTCAGCTTAGCACTTTGGTAGCTTCTTGTTATTAATACCTCAGACTGAAATTACATGGAAAAATTATCTTTCTTTTATTCTGTTTCTGCAAGCTTTTAAGGCTTAAGAAACAATATATTCTTTAACTATCTCACCACAAGTTGTTTAAACATGATTTTTGTTTGCTTTTGGGTAACAAAAAACTTCACTAAACTGTGTTACACATGTAAAGATAACATGTTTCTTTGTAGTCTGGTTGTAGCTTTGGACAACATTTTAAAGCCTACTAACAATTGTAAATCAATACATGTCAATTAAATGTACGTGTGGCTGCCAGTTCAAATTTGTTCTTTATTTACTTAGGTTTGGCTGCTACCAGTTATTTCACCTTTTATCAACTATAAGCAGCATGAACCTAACAATGAAGAATGATGCAAATACAATGATCCTACTGAGTGAAGTAGAGATTCATTCTTTGAGAGAGATTAAGTGCACCTACTAAAACAGAAGCTACTTAGGTAATGTACTTAGAGGAGCTAAATATCAACTGAAACTCTGTCGTGGTTTAGGCCGTAAATCAGCCACGCAGTTTGCTACATGGAGAATTGAAAGAATGCAACTCCCACAGGTT
>JAOEHX010061853.1:0-16841 GCA_025448015.1 Bolborhynchus lineola | reverse complement strand
TGTAAGGGTGGTGAGGCACTGGAATGGGTTGCCCAGGGAAGTTGTGAATGCTCCATCCCTGGCGGTGTTCAAGGTCGAGTTGGACATAGCCTTGGGTGATATGGTTTAGTGGGAGTTGTCCCTGTCCATGGCAGGGGGGTTGGAACTAGATGGTCTTAAGGTCCTTTCCACCACAAACTATTCTATGATTCTATGACTCTATCTTGGAAAAACAGGAAAAGTGCTAAAGAAGTCCAAACTATTTTGAAACAAAACCTGTTAACATTTTGTTTCACAATGGTGTTTTTCTTTTAGTGACTTATTTAAAAGCAAATAGCAAAAAAGATAAGAGAATGATGAAATATTTTGTTCCTTTTGTTCTCTTTGAAGCCCAGCCTCCAGAAATTACAGAGCTGGAGAATGCTGGGCTGTGTGATATTCGACAGTATGACTGCACATCAGTGAGAGCTTTTGGACATGGCTTCAGGGAGTCACTGAGTCTGAAATGTGAAATTGTCAAACTACAGGTAGGTCTCCCAAGTGGTAACAATCGCATTTTAAACTTCTTGGAGAATGAGGGAAAAAAGTCTAGTGTATTATTTGTTGATGTGGGTACAACCTAATACTTTAGTAGAAGGTAAAAGCAAAGGCAGTCAGCACTTTGCAGCAGATGCTCAAGTCTTTGCAAGATTGCCATTTCCTCCATGGTAAGAGAAATACAAAACAACAGGAATGTTTAGCAGCCAAGAGGGAGATAACAGCATATGGCAGCTATCCATCAGAAAAGGGCAAGGGCAGCCCTATTAGTAACAACCAGTACATAGTTGTTCAGGTTTTTAAGTACTTATGGAGAGGAACTGAAGTACCACTTCTTTAAAAAAGGATAGCAAGGTTAAAGACATTATTAGATTTCTCTCTCAAATCAAATGGTTGAAATAGCCCTTTTATAAACATAATAAATCTCTTATGAAAAGTGAAAGGCATTTTTGATGTGTTGTCCATTTCCCTGGGGTAGAAGCCACAGCTATTTAATGATATGTGTCAGCTCTATGCCCCAGGTTTGAACAGATTAAAAATGTCGCACTGTACGGAGAGACTGTTGTTACTCAGATCTAGAATTTGCTCAAGGCAAATTTACAAGCAGTTTACAAGTGTTAGCCTGGAATAAGCAGTTGGCAATTACAAGGTTTTATATCACATTAGACATGAGAATAAAAAAAAACTTTACAGTAAAACTGGGTTTCACTGATGTAATGATGCTGGAGGCAGTTGGTGAAAGAGGAACCATTCAATGGGAAAATTTTGTTCTTGAGACAAAAGTTTTCCTCAGCCTACTTCCAGCAGATGCTGAAATGATTTTGATAGATAAAGCAATGTTTGCTGTAGTTTTCTCTTAAACACAACATGTATCCACTCATCTGCAAGTTGTCTTGAAATGATAAAATCGAAAGTTTACACTCCATTAGCTTAAGAGACTTTTAGACCAAGCTCACAGTGAAACAATTATTTGGAGTTCACTTATCACAGTTTGAAATGCCTCAGTTTTAACTCATGGCAAGCTATTCTGATATAACAGTGTTTGTGGTGATGTGTTGGGCTCCCAACTACAAATACTTCATATTTTATTGATGGCCTTCACTCTGACAAGAGCCAGGTTAGAAAATGAGCACTACCATTATTATCTGCAGTTGAGGAGGAAGCTGGGAATTTTATTTTCCTTCAAAATACCAAAGAAGGATATTTCTGGGTTTTTGTTTTGTTTTATTTAGTTTTGTCTGTTTAATTTTCAGGCTGGAGTAATAGTGACTTTATGGAAATGTCAACAGACTTGCAACAGTAGAGAACTCCACGTATTTCAAGATTAAACCTAAATGACCAGAATTTCATGGAAGAGGCATTTTAGCATAATTTAGAGCTAATACACACTGAATTTCTTATTTTATGCATTTTAATTTCTGAAAGGTTAAATCCATTGTCCATGGGCTATCCTACCATGTTAAGAAGGATGTAGGTCTCATACTTGATGCTAGAAGAAATGTTTTAGAAAATTCTGTATTGAAGTACCTCGCAGATGGATGGTTACTGCACAGCTTTTGATAGAGGTTTGTGTAGGATGTCACCAAGGAAGCTATAATTAGACAGGCCCAGAATTTACTAAGATTTTTGTGAAGAATGAGAGCGTGTTTTAACCTCCCAAAACCAAACCCACAGTTTTAGTTCCTTCTTTCTTAAGTTGAATTGCAGAAATAAGTTTTTTGATGAACCTAACAAACTAGAAAATAGTAGATCTGTAAGTTTTTTAATCACTTTTTGGAAGGTTGATCTGTTTCTGGAAGAATTATCTGAACTTGCCTTCAGCTCCTAACAAAAGGGTTTTGGAGAAATAGACTGCATCACATTGCAAAGGTTATAGTACTAAATGCACTCAAAATTACATATATGGAAGTATTAAGCTGTTACACTTTTACTCACTGTTGCTGTGGATTCCTTAACTGAGTACAGGATGAAAGAAAAACAAAATGGTTGGTTGGAACAAAAGTAGCTCATATGTCTTTTCAGAAAAAGATTTTATTTTTATGTTTGAAAAAAGCAAAACAAAACAAAAATAAAATGCAAAGCCTTATCAGTAGATTACTCCCCTTGTCAGAATTAGGATTGCATAAATATCGTGACTGACTTCTGTAATTGAAAAAATGTGCCAGCTCAGTAAAACCCATTCAAGCTTAAAATTATTTTGATCTTGCTGCTCTTTTAATTCTTTATCTGGATTCTTGCTTCCATTTAACTTTATCTTCAGTATGATTATCCCGGCTTCCACATCAATACTTCAGTCAAATAGTATTCTCATACCTATTTTGTTACCTTGAACTCTCAGGATAGATCCTTGGATGACTTGTACTCACTGCAGTTTAGAAGAAACATCTTCAGGGTTAATCTATTGGTTTATGCAAGGGCTTAATGGCTAGCTGCCAGTATTCCCCCAGCACTCGGAATGATACCCAAGCCCAGCCAGAAACATCATCTGTTCTTTTCAACTAAAGCTTGTCCTCTCATGGGAGCAGGGATGGAGAGGGATAGAGGCACTTACACATCAGATCAGTGCTGTTAGAGGATCACCCACTGCTTAACCCTCCCATTACTCTCCAGCTGGAAGAATTGCTTGTCCTTGGCAATACAGTGCCAAAAAGCCGTGTGGCAGGAAAGACTTCTCTGCTTTTTCTTCCACGGAAGCAGGCTTTTGCAGAAATCTATATGTGCAAATAATGGCATTTAATATTGCTCACTGTATTCTAATCCAGAGATATTGGATTTGTCCAAACTATGCAATACATGGGTTTTTTTTACTCTGATAAAAATATTTTTGTACTATATTTCACTGAAAAACAGATTTTCTGTCTTAACATTTAGTATAGTGATGGAAAATGGATTCCTGGAGAACCTCTGTCTATGCCAGCTGCCTTCCAAAATTCCAACACTGTCAACTGTCAGTTACCAAATGATGGCCAGCAGTCTGATATTATGGATCTGTTTGATGATAAACCCATTGTCAGGTGGCAGATAAAGGTACTTGCAGAAATTTCAAGTATTCACTTACACTTGTTCCTATTGAAATGAAAATACACTGCATAGATATTACCCTTTTAAAAATGGTACTAAAGGTGGGACTCAGCTTGCTTGGCTCAGTTTCATCACCCAAGCTTATGAGTTGAGTGCCATTTGAGAGTGTTCTCTTCCAAGGGGGCCCCAAGATTTGCCCTAGGACCTAAAATGACACATATTCTTCAAGGATAGACTTTAAAGGCCACATAGTTACCCTAGAGCATTTAAAATTGCATTAGACATATTTATGAGAAAATTAAGTTGAGCCCAGTCGGTCAATAGAGCCTACATGCTATTCAGTTTAGACTAAAGTAGACACCCACATGTGGTTGGTCAAATATCTGTCTAGACCAATTGGCAGCACTGATTAGATTTCTGATGACTGTTACAGTTTTAAGAGCTAAATGTAGGTATTTATCAATGAGTTGAAGTTCATGTTAGCACTCCATGCTAGTGGTATGCTGGTACCTATAGGAATTAATCCATTTTTACTGTACATCTTGCAGATTTCTAATGATGGATTCATTTATAGCAACTCTAAAACAATGACACTGTATGATGGCGCCTGTCAGACATGTGAACCACAAGAACCTGGGTTGTGTACATTAAAGGTATGTATTTCATTATTCTCTCTGTTTATTATGAAAGTAGGCATCATCTCAGGCAGAAAAAATATCCTATAAAAATGAGCAGATGTATGCTGTTATGGTTTCCAACAGGGAGTTGCCATGCACAGAAATGATAAGCATAGAAAGAGAAGCTGGGATGAAGTAAAGTACTTCATATGATTACCAAATAAAACCAAACATACTGTCAGTTGTTTAGATTTAAAAACAACTTATTTAGTGGATGTGCAGATAGATTAGATTTTATTTGACACTTTACAAATGTATCCAGTTTTCCTGTTTAATAACCAAAAGTTAATGAATCACACTGTCATTTCTCTAAAAGGAGAAAACATGCAACATAGATGGACTCTGTTATGGTGAAGGTGACACAAATCCAACCAGCCCTTGTTTACTCTGCAGTCCTGACATATCAAAATTAACTTGGTCAGTTGTTGAAGGTAAGTTCTAAATAGTTTAGGGGATTTGTTTTTGTCTTGCTGTTGGCTTTTTTCAATAGCAAGAAGTTGTAAATGTAGTGGGTTTATATATGTAGAAATAATGAAGTTTTAACTAGTTAAGTTCTTAATCTAAAATTTAGTACCCACAACTTTAGCTTGTAATTTGATCTTGGTTTTTCATCTGATGTTTCTCCTAATTTCTGGTAATGATATTCTGTTTTCCAGACCATATGTGTAGAAATTGGCTGCTTCTTCCCCTCCCCCAGTAGCCTTTACAAATAACTAATGAAAATTTACCACTCTCAGCCTAATTGACTGAAGTGGTTTGATATTTGGCACAGCTACATCCACAAATGTTTGTCCTCGACATTTAGGAATAAAAGCTATTTTCCAATGAATTCTTCTGGTACCAAACAAGAGGAGAACACAAACTGAATTAAATGGGGTGTGATTATTTATTAGCCACTTAATATTTAGACATAATCCATTTTGATTCTGTGATTCTAAATACAAGCATTTCATCAGTGCTTTCATGAGTGAATGTGCTAGCAAAACTTTGCCTAGATTTGAAAAAGTCCTGTACGAGTAGGACTTCTTGTCAGCAAGACAGGCACCTGTCTTGCTGAATCTTTTCCTTGTCCAAACTTGTCCTGAAAGCCTAGGTGGCTATAACTATTCCAAAATAATAAAACCTGAATTGAATGAATGAAATAGGGAGTCAAGGGATTTCCATCTTATAGCCATGGACTGGAATTCAATATTCCCAAAGTCAGAAATGGAAGAGGCACTTCCATAAGCCAAGGAGCACAGCCTTTTCTCCAGAGTGGATAACATTCGGAACAGGGTGTCAGAATCAAACTGCTGAGACACAGATTACAGCTTCTTCTCCCTTCATGGTTTCTGCCACAGTGGGTGGCTTCCTGCATGGAGCAGTCATTTCACTGCAACCCAAAATTTAGCAATCTTTATCACCCTCCTATGTTTCAGCTTCAAAACTTAAACTCTCCCCAGATCATCTCCTTCCCTCTTTCGTAGATCTTGTCCTGGTCCTGGGGTTTTATTTGTTTATCACCTGGCATCTCTAGAAATCTAGTTATTCCTGCCAAATACATTAGAGCTCAACCGTGGAGGCATCTTAAATAGGCTAAGATTACCAGTAATTTGTTGTATGGTTCAGATCATTCATAGGAGTAATGAGGGAATAACCTATTCCATCACCTCATCTCCGTTTTGCCAAGGTAGTCAACACAGCCCACTCTGAAGTATTGCTTAACAATGTCTGTTCATTTGTTAATTGAAACAACAATCACTTTTTTTTTTATGGCTTCCTGTACTTCCATCTGCAAACTGTCTCTGCATAGTTAAATTATAGCAGTTTACTTCAATAAATTCTGAATTCTTTTAATGCCTAGATGCACTGCATCTTTAGAAGCTCTTGCGTTGAATAAGTAATTTCTTGGTTATGTTGTTACAGTTTTAATGAAAATACCTAGTGTTTTTCCTGTGCTATTCAAACTACATTAGAATGTAAGAGAAATAAGTATGTGTAACTTCCATAATAGAAAGATAACCTCCTTTTAATTTTTATGAGTATATTGCTACTTTTGCTTAAAACAGGGAATATCTCCTTTGTTACAGACAACCAGCCTCCAGTGCTTGAAAATTTTCGGGTTATGCTACAGACTTTTTATGGAGAAGATTTTGTATATCAGTTTTTGGCTTCAGATCCAGAGGGCTCTGCTATTCATTTCACATTGGATTCTGGTCCAGAAGGTGCCAGTCTTTCCCCATCAGGTCTCCTTTTGTGGAAAGCTGTGTCAATGAATCTCCATAAATTAACATTTTCTTTGACAGATGACTGCAATGCAAAGACTAAGGTAGAAATAGAGGTAATGCATATCACAGTAAAATGACACCCACCAGTAAGATGTTTAAGATATCTAAGTACAGAACTCATTCCTAGTTCATAAAAAAAAATAATTGTCTTATTGGGTATGTCTTGTAGGTCAGTGTAAAATCGTGTGATTGCCTAAATAATGGCTCATGTGTGACAAACACTAATTTCCCTCCTGGAAGTGGAAGATATCTTTGTGTGTGTGTGGCTGGATTTGAAGGTGATCTTTGTCAAGTGAATACTGATGACTGTAAACTTAACCCGTGTGGTATTGGCAGGTGTGTGGATGGAATAAACAGCTATTACTGTGAATGTCCATCTGAAGTTCAAGGTAAATTGATACTTTACTATCACATTTAATGATAAATAGGAGTTTCAAATTTTATGTCTATGTTGTTTGGTTTGGGTTTTTTTTAATTCTTTACTGTAAATAGGTTACTGGCAGAGTACGAAGAAATTTTATGGTCTTGTGATAAAGTTATAGGACCTACTTCAAGATTTTTCTTTCATGAATACAATGGTTGTTTATTTTATAAGAACAAATTTCCATTTTTTTCCTCCACACAGGTGAACTCAGCAATATGGTGAAACACAGGAGTGATGAGTTTTGTTACAGTGTGGTTCCTCCTATGCCCACAGACAAACATGTAGCCTCACAGCCCATCTTCTCCATATTCCATAATAAGCAACATACTGATAAAAGATGAAAAAATGTGAATAGCAAACCTAGTCAGCTGTACTTATTACACTGAAGTACTGTGTTGTAATTGATAGATGCCTTTTCTATATTTCATGACCTGCATATATTAGAATCATATTCTACTTTTATCTTTTATAAATATGCTGTCAAAGCCTAGTGGCACAATATTATAAAAAAAGAAAATCTGTATTTCAATGCAGGTAAAAATTGTCAAGATGATGTAAACGAATGTGTATCCAGTCCTTGCTTCCCTGGAGTGTTTTGCTTCAATACTTTTGGTTCTTACTATTGTGGTCCATGCCCAGATAATCTGCAAGGAAACGGGAAGTCGTGTTATGGTAAAATTACTTGTTTTACAGAAGAATGCTGTTATCTTTTTGTCCTTCAGATAAAATACCTTTTGGTTGTGCTTCATCTTTCTAAGAGAAATTTAGGACTCTTTTCAATAGTGAGCAAAAGAGGACTGTGTCTCTGACAGTTGATGGGTAGGACAAAATCTCAGTTGATGACAACATTCACTCAGTCACATAGTTCTAAAACACTTTTCCAGGTGACTAGAAAAAATAGATACAAAATACCCTGGGGTTTTGCATCAAATTAGGATACAGTGAAATGTATTTTTTTTCTGCATTATTTTCATAATGTAAGCAATTACTGGTAAAATATTTTTCGATTTGTTTGATTAGCATAGCTTAACATTGCATAACTGTTTATTCAAATCAAGGCACTTGCCAAGCACAGTGCCCAAACATTTATTTAGAATGCAATTACTCAATAACTTGTATTTTTAAAATACTCTAAAGAAAACTTTTATGAAATAATTTTTACTCTCACAGCTTTCTGAATTTTGAGTTATTTTTAGGTACTGAAACTTTAACTCTGTTTGTAATTTATTTGTAGCTGAAGTGAAAGTAACTACTAATGTTCCTTCACATCTTTTGTTTTTAGAAAGCTTTGAAACCACTAATGTTGAAAGAAAGGATTCCACGAGAGAAACTGGAGGGAATAAAGGTGATTTTTCATGACGGAAAATGGAATTCCTGATTCACATACTGATAAGCATATAGCTGGCAAATAAAAGTTCTAGTCAGTTTTACTTTATTCACTTTAATTTTGCAGTTTGACTCAATTTAATTTGTTATTGGTGGTGTGTTCTGGTCTGAAAAATTAGTCTGAAATGTCAATATCAACAAATCCCTTAGGTCAGTCAAGTAATTTTATTGACAGTGTGATGTATGACACTCTTACCATTGCCTTTTGTTTTCATGACTAACCACTGCCATAAAATAGGCAACATGGGGATAGGAACATCTGTTATATGAGATAAGCAAAAGTTTGTGGCATTATGTCGAATGACATTTTCCTACTTTAATTCAAAGGAACAGTGAAGGATATGGCAAGCAAATGTCTTAAGTTCAGAACTCAGTAAATGCTGTTGTTGGCATTTCCAGCTCTGTGTCTGCTGAGGCTTTCTTTGCAGGAAATTCTCATGTGTCTTTTGCCTTTATCTCTGAGTTGCTAGTGGGGGAGGAGGAAAATTCTTTTACTCTGCTGCCAGTGCTGGATCATTCTTCAGCAGCTGTAAAATGGTTTGCTTTTCGACAGTGGGAGACAGCGCTCAGTGATACGATTTAGTAAAGTTTAACCTTTTGTAAACTATTCTCTATTACTGTAGCAAATGGGATTAGGGACTGAGCTTCAGTTAGGTTGGATAATCTCTGCAGTTTTATTTCTCCTCTGTCCCATAATGCTAAAAGCCCCATATACAGCATTCTGCCATGCCAGGATTACAGTGCCATAACACACCAGGCCACCTGCTTTTCCTGGGCAGAATAGGAAGAGTATTTCCTTCATTCGGCGCTCTTTTCCAAAAGGAGGCTGAGTCAGTCTCTGTTACTTATAGAACATCCCACTAATAAAACCTGTACAGGAACTTCAAGGAAGTTGAGAAAAATTTGGAGAGCAAAATATGATAATACTTTTGCTACCAGGTGGTGGATTATTCACTTAAAATACTGTCTGTCAATATGTATAAGCAAGTACATGATTGAATCTCTGCTTCCAGACTCCAGGCTTATTATTAGTCCTCAGACACACCCATGAACCATAAGCAATATCTTTTCTTTAAACTTTGTTTCAGTTGTCTACTTGCAAGGAGTAGATGGAGCTGGTAATTTGCTCTGACAGTAAAGCTGGTTATTGACCCTGTGTAGAAAAATCTCTGCTGCCTGTCTCATATATATGGTGCATTCTCCTTATCTTCCAGCCAAGAAAAGACATGGTGGGAGTTGGAAAGGACATAGCCAGAATACTTTGATCTCCCGTTCTGCCAGTTAGTTCTAATGCATATGTGCTTTCTAATGTAGCAGATGGAGAGACTGTGAAGCAAAATGAATGGGCTGTATGTTTTTCTGTTCAGAAGACATTCTCCATCCTCAGAAGGGAGAATAAGTCTCATGATATTCCTGCACTTCCCCCACTTCTTTCTAACATGCTGTAGGTTTTCAACAATCATCGTTTGAGAAGGATTTAAGCATCTTGAGCTGTATTTCCAGTACTACAGATGTCCCTGAGAGATTAATTTCCACAGAAGTGGTCAGTAGCAGTGCTCCACCATCTTCCACAGTAAAAGCCATCACTGCTTGGAAGTCACTTCATTCTCAGAGAAGTGCTTCTGTACAACCTGCTGTTATTGGAAACACTGCTCATGCTCTCAGCACCATCAGTGGTCACCTTGATAACATGGAAGAGAGTTCTTCAGTATATGCTGTGATGCCTGCATCTTCACAGAGTCATGTTGCATCACCTAAGGAGAAAATAAGAGCACAAGTTGAGGCCTACAGGTATTTTGAGACCAGCAGGAAGACTTCTAGCAGCACAAAAAATATAAGCAAAGGGCTTTCTTTGCCAAGCAAAGTACTCAAAGGTGGAAATGCATACAGAATTCAACAACTATTAGCCAAGCATAAGACAAGTCCTTTACCTTTTGGCCTTGTTGAAGCCACTGCCTCTCCAAAAATGCTTCCTGAAGATTTGAGTGAAATAGTGACTCCTAAAGCAGTAACCTGTACTGATTTACCCTGTTTTCCTGGCGTACCTTGTGAGCCACATCAGGATGGAGGTGTCAAGTGTGGTCGTTGTCCTTATGGTTATTATGGAGATGGCTTCACTTGCAGAGGTATTACAGATAACTGCACTAAATGCTTTGCAGAAGAGAATCTTTTGACATCTTCATAACTTTGTGATCAGTGAAATGAATTAAGTATTGAATTTTCTCCTTTTCATTATTAATATTGGCATAGCCTACAGGCTTTTGGTTGTATGTATGCACTTAAAAATGCTTTTCTGATGTGTCTCACACTCCCCTCTTATGGGAAGGGACCTAATGGATGTTATGTAATCTGTTCGTGATGTTAGAAAAGACAGTTATGCTGAAATGTCACTTCCATTTTCCTTATTCCTTTCTTTGTTTTCTTCATTGCCTTTCAGCCAGATGTAAACAAACATGTGGCAAAAACATGGAGTGTGTGGCGCCTAATATTTGCAGGTGCAAGCCTGGTTATACTGGTTATAACTGCCAGGCTGGTGAGTATGGCATTTTGATTTGGCCTGTGGTAACTCATATCCACAAATTAATGATTTGAATATTCACAGTTAATTTTTTTGCACAGCTCTTTGTAGACCTGATTGCAAGAACCACGGGAAGTGCATTATGCCCAATGTCTGTGAATGTCAACCAGGATATAGTGGCTCTGCTTGTGAGGAAGGTAAATGGAATATTTTTCATTTTTGAATCCATAAGTGCCTAAAGAATGCTGTAGATAACTTCCATGACAGCAAAAAGATGTGCTGATTTTACTCTAATAGAATTCTTTGAGTAACTCTGCGAGTATAGCTATGTACCGTACTTCTGTATACACTGTAGATGTTGGTTGAGTGAATAGTCCTAAATTTAGCTTTCCCAGTAAGTAGAGGAGATAATCAGTGAACGTAGATGCCTCTAATGTAAGCAGTCTCAAAAAGTGGGAAGTCCTGTCTGGAAGTTTTCTCGGATTTCTTCAGGGTGTCCACCATTGTTGGAACTCTGTGTACTCTGTTGGCATTTAATAGTTCTTGTTACTTTTCCTGTCACAAGGCATTGTATATGTCTTATTTTATTTCCAGTTCTTTGCTCATGGTCAGTTATTAACATTTCCCTTTTTCTAGGGCATAACCAGTCCATGAATCTTTTTAGATTGAACAACATAATTCTCTATCTACAGCACACTGTAAACCACCCTGTCAAAATGGAGGCACATGCTTGGCCAGAAATCTCTGCACCTGTCCATATGGTTTTGTGGGACCAAGATGTGATACAAGTAAGAAAACAAGCATAAGGGAAGAACGAAGAACTTTTCTTATGTTCCTCAGAAGAAAAAAATCAAATTAGGGTTTAAATTTTTTATGCACTCTGTCTAATACTTGCAATTGACATAAAACCCACAGCACTTGGAAGGCGCCCATGCTTGGGCCTTTCCAACATTAGTTAGATAGTATTTGCATGTGACTTTGAAAACATTATGTACTGTGGAAATTAAAAATTGTTCATTATTTGTGATTTATGAATGTGGAACTATTGAATGTTGTGCATTATGATATCATCTTCAGAACAAACATAGATGGTTAATATGTCCTTACAGCTTTTAAACTTCTACCATGTTAAATCAGTTGGATGCTGGCATACATTCAAAAGTTGATATCAGGGAATGGCAGTTCAAAGAAGTTGCGATACAAGAAAACTGAAATCAGAATGACATGATGGAGCCTTTTCTTTTTTTTTTCCTTCAAGAAGACTGGGAGAATTCCTGAAAAATTGAGTTAGTCTCATGTAAATTGTCTTTTGCGCATTGAATTCTATATGCTGCAATTTGGCAGCTCCAAATTTTGGATAGATTTCATACTGGTTATTATTCAGAGAGACTAAATTTAGACATGCTGTTTATCATTCCCCTGAATGTGCCACTGCATTTTTTACCCCAAATTGAGAAAGTCCTTTGTTCAGTTACTTCTCAAATCCCCAGATTCTTCACTCTCAGTTTTTCAGTTTTTCTTGTTCTAGGTTCAGTTGTGACTAATTAAAAAAAAAATACCACTTCTCTTTGCTAAGCTGTACTACAGAAAATGAGATAAATGAAATGTTGTCCTGAAGAAGTGATTCATGGTTTTCCACAGCCATGATATTTTAATGTCTTTGGTTGTTAGTGTCATGTCACTCTAAGCATGCAGCTGTACTTGCTAAAATGATGGAGGACGTGTGAATTTTCTTGGAGTCCATCAAATCCATCATGTCTCTTAGTATTGAATTTCTCTCTTTTTTTTTTTTTTTTTTTTCCAATTTATTTCAAATTTTCTAGATTTTAACATTGAATATAACCAGACCATAGATAATTGCATGGAAAGACATTTATTTATCTTTATATTCTGGTGCTAGCTTTTTGTGGCTTTGAGACTGGCTTAATCTATTCAGGATTCCATCTTCAGTTAGTGGAATTGTAGGGTATTTCCAGCATTAACATCTGGGAAAGAACTAAAAAATTAAGTGTAGTTTGTAACTTATCTCTTTCTTTCTTCTCCCCACCTGCTGCCTTCTTTGTTCTTGCCTAACTTCTTGGATGGAAGTGGTTTGCAACAGGCACTGTGAAAACGGTGGCAAATGTCTTACTCCAGACACCTGCAAGTGTAAACCTGGGTGGTATGGACCTACATGCAGTACAGGTAACACTCCTACAGCATTTGTATTCCTCAGAGGGCATCTCTAGGACCTCCCATAGTTTGAAATTTGGAACCACATGGCTAAGAGAGCAAAGATACCTCTTTGTGTTAGTTTGCTGTCAGCAGCACCCCTAGAATGTCTAATACTGATCCTAAAATTATGGATAAAGGTTTTATGTAAATGGTGTTACTTTCACTTATCTTAAGTGTTTAATTCCTGTCGTTGCAACAGAAGCATGTATGCTATAGACTTTATTAGGATGTCATGCTTCCCACTGTTCCTGACCCTGTTTCTGCAGCAATGTGTGACCCCATGTGTCTTAATGGTGGTTCCTGTACTAAGCCAGATGTTTGCCTCTGTCCACATGGATTCTTTGGTGCCCAGTGTCAGAATGGTAATCTTTTGTTTTCTTCTCCCTCCCCTCTTAGCTGCCATTATGAGGAAGTCTGTAAGAAAGCATAGTTGTCTTAACACAAAATTCACAATTAAGTCATGTACCTGAGAAGTGGTGCAAAGCAGAGGTTAGATTATTCTTTCAGATTTTCTGGCTGATTTAGTGAATGTCCAAAGAGAAGAGAGTCTCAAAATTTGCCTTGTCTCCCACTCAACTTCTGAGCATTGTTCAACCAGTTCCATTGTGTATTAAGTACTCCGGTTGCTCATGTACATGCATACAGTTACCAAACTTGACCCATTATTATCTGATTTTGTGTTTCTGTTGACATAGGCACCAATTCATATTAATATAATTTTTATGAGATGGGCCTGATAGTGCTGAAAGTCTCTACAAGCAGTCAAAATTTTAGTGTTGCACTGTTATATCCTAGAAGTGTATTGCTAAGTCAAATAAAATGCAAACTCCAGCTTTTCCTTCCTGTTTGTATCTTCTAGCTGTCTGCAGCCCCCCTTGTAAGAACGGTGGTCATTGCATGAGAAATAACATCTGTACTTGTCCTGAGGGGTACACAGGCAGAAGATGTGAAAAAAGTAAGGCAGTAGTAAAATCCTTCCAGGATACAAAAGTAACCAATATATTATTCTGTAATCAGTTAAGTGTATTAACCAGCAGATGGTTTTGATTTTAAGGTGTCTGTGAGCCAAGGTGCATGAATGGAGGAAGGTGTGTAGGACCAAATGTTTGCTCTTGTCCTTCAGGATGGAGAGGAAAAAGATGTAACACTCGTAAGTGTCTCGCAGTTAACAAGAGAACCATACCTTAAAAGTAATATGACTAAAGGACAGCTCTGTTCACACAGTTAATACAAAGTTAGTGCCAAAAACTCAAGAATGAGTTGAAAGATACTAATCTATAACTTGGCAGCAAAATTTAGGATGGAGCACCAATACAATACAGTTCTTAGGCTGAATCATGAGACCAAAGTATCTTTTAAATTATTGTGCATCAAATAATATTTACTTCTTTTTAATTCTTGTCCAAATAAGAAACATCCGTATTTCTGCAAAGAGCTGAGTCAATGAAGTGAAAGAATTTCAGTTTGTGCCGTAGGACGTAAAAGCAGATAGAATAGAAAAAGAACTGCAGTGAAAGATTGGAAAACTGTGAAAACAGGGGTTAATGGTTGGAATAGAAGATGCAATGAGCATCTTTAGACCCTCTTTAGAAATAGGACTATGATGGTAGCACAGCTGTGGGTCACATTGTATATTAATGAAGATATTGACAGTGCATAAATAAAAAATGGCAGCATGGATAAAAGCAGTCTGCCTGAAAGTCAGCATGAGGATGAATAGTAAAAATCCAATAGCTAAAGTGTTAGTGTCTGTCACAGCATCCACTTGAGGCTCCGACACTGATATGGCCAATAAGCTCTAATGGCATGGAGGGAAAACTATTTTCCCTGTATTACTTTCTGTAATTAATGGAATGTTTTACCAAAAAAAAAAACCAACCTACCCATATTAACAGGGGTGAGATATTCTTGGGTGCTGTGTAAGAGATTTGATTATCAGATAGTTAACCAATGAGAAATGATAGTGGTTTAGATCATGGCTTTGTAAGCACAGATGAATGAGCAGAAAAATGAGTCCTAAAAAATAATTTTGGATCAAATGTTCATGATTTGATTCACCATGTGAATCAGTTCACCAAGCTGCTTGACTGAGAAAAGATCTCTCACTAAGGTGTGGGGCTTAGATAAGGCAATTTGGAAAAAAATGAAGCTATTTAGTTGTGAGGACTTAAATCACCATTTCAGGCTTTTGTAGCAATCTGTGATTCATCAGAACATCTCATGCATGCTCTGGATGTAGGGCATTTTCCTTGTAGTAGCTTCTCTTTAATATCCTGCTGAACTTAGATGGATTTTCAGTGAAGATGATGTGACTCTTTTGTATGGAAGGCACTTAACCTCTTTTGGGCATTCTGAAATGCAAATAGTAAGTAAAAGTAATCACTTGGGGTATAACCAAACTTTGCAATGATGTTTGTGCAGCGATCTGTCTTCAGGAATGTGAGAACAGTGGAGAGTGTATTGGGCCAAATACGTGTCATTGTCCTCCGCAGTGGGAAGGAATCCAGTGTCAAACACGTAAGACCAGTGTGACCTGAAACTGTTTGCTTCAACACAGTTATGAATGCTTCAGGCATACATAGTAACTAGAAGTTCTATATCCTGGTTGTTTTTTAACCCAAATCGGTGTCAAAGGCAGGATAAAAAGCAGAATTCCTCTACCAGTTCTGAAGACTCCAGACTACGATGGTAATCTGGGACCATGGCAATATGTGATGGCTTGCTCTAACACAACATGCTGCTGCAACAGCCCTGAGAGGCCATTGCAATAGCTTGAAATAGTAAGATGCATTAAACCCCTCTTTACTCACCTCCCTTGCCCAGTTGTGTGCATGACCTCAGCAAGTTCCCATATTAAATCTGCATCAAAGCATAATGGGGACGGGATAGGTATTAAGAACATTGCTGGTTCCACATGACTCTGAAATCTTCTCACACTGAAGCATGTTTCCCAATGAAAATACCTACCACATTCTCAGCTCCTGTAAGCACGCAGAATAAGCATATGGAGATAGTAGCCACTTTTCCTTCACCAAGTTGTTTTCAAGAATAAAGCCAAATATGTAACTCTCCTGTTTTAGCTGTGTGCAACCAGAAGTGTCTGTTTGGAGGCAAGTGTGTGCTGCCCAATGTGTGCTTGTGTCGTCCTGGTTATACTGGAGTCACCTGCGGCAAGAAAATTCAGGTACATGTAGAGTTAAAACACCATCACAAATACAGTGATTTGGGAGTCATTATCTAGTCCACTCTTGTCCAGTGAAGCAGCACAAAATACACAAAATGTGCTTGTCCAATTTATTTTCAGTTTCCAGTGAGAGTAAATCCATAAAATTGCTAAGAGCTATTCCAGTAACTTATCAGTGGTAATACTCACAGAACTGTTCTCAACACTTAATGTAAATTCCCTTTGTTTCAAACTAAGCTAATTATTTCTTGTTGTTTCCTAAGTGGCTGCAGCAGGAACTGATAACTATCCTTGTATAGCCAATAATCTTTTCCAGCATCTGGACCCATTTTAGAGAAGACTGTCTCACCACTGATTGTCTTAGCTTGTGTTGAGTCAAGCTCTGATCTTGACTACAGTGTCACTCGGTTCATCTCTGCTTTACACAAATTTTCCTTATCCCCAAGTGTAACCTTGAGAATAGCACTACTTTTTTTTGCATTAGAGTGAATGATGACCATTTCTGGGCTTTGTCATGTAATCTGTTGTATTCCTTTGCTTGAGTGCTGACAGCCACTCACAGAAGTAATTAAATGAAACATTTAATAGAATCATAGAATCATAGAATAGTTAGGGTTGGAAAGGACCTTAAGAT